>RJWK010022262.1:0-30017 GCA_004363435.1 Platanista minor | reverse complement strand
ACTCCTGACATTTAATCTGTCAAATATATATACAGCAACAGCTTTATTGAAATACAATTCACATATAAAATGCACCCTGTTAAAGTATATAATTCGGTGGTTTTTACTACATTCACAATCATCCAACCATCACCACAATCTAATTTCAGAACATTTACATCACCCCAGAAGGTATCCCATATATATTATCAGTAACTTCCTATTCCCACCTACTTCCAGCCCTTGACAACGTGGCCATAAAGGACCACATACTGAGAATAAGCAAAAATAACATACCAACTTGCTCCAGAAAATGGTTTCTTCTGGAATATAAGACTAAATCAACTAAGATAATCCAAAGCCTTTATACCATAAACTATGCCCAAACTTAAACAGTTCCCCACTTCACAAGATCAGCCTTAAAATCACCATCCCAAACTCTAAACGCCTATAAATATTCTCTCCTGACTTCTCCTGTTCTGAGACACAACTAAGACTCTGTCAGATTCTAAAATGAGTCTAATAAAGTTAGCTTTGCTTGATCTGCAGGTGTTCTCTCTTACTCCAGTGAGTCTGATAAACTAAGCTTTGAGTAATCAACAGATGTTTCTGGTGGACTCTTAGAATCCACATTCAGTAGTCCCCTTACTCTCCCAGTTGGGTTTCTTGGGCAAGAGTCAGGATGGCTCCAGCTCTCTCTTGCTTGTAAACTGTGGAAAACACTCACACATTCTTTCCCCTTGTCAAACTCTTAGAGTGCAGGCTGATTCCAATATAGTCACTTTTCCTTTGCTTTGCCACCAAAGAAAGAGCTCACCTTCCTGCCTGACCTGCCTTCACGGCTTCCCAGTCAGTAGTGATATTCCAGTCCACTGTCACTTGACAACCTCAAGGAACATACATGAGAGTGTTTGCTCCCTTAAAACACTTCTCTTTAAGCTTTAGGTGGAATCCAGCCATCCCCACCTTGGGATTGGTGAGGGGTAATGGGTGAGACCACAGAAAGGTAACAGCTTCCTCCAAAGAAATCTCCTCACAAATCCATTCTTCAAACTCTGCTCAACTCCTAAAGGATTTTAAGATTTGAAAAATTAAAAACTGTTTTTTGAAAATTCGAATTTAGTACAGCAACCACACTTTGGAATATATCTATTGTATCCTGGTGCCTCAGTCAAAACTCTCACCATGACAGTCAGTATAGTCACACAGTTGTCCCCCGTTATCGTCGGGAGACACATTTCAAGACCTCCAGTGGATGCCTGAAACCATGGATAGTACTGAATCCTATATATATATATATATTGTTTCTTTTCTAAACATAATACATACCTATGACAAAGTCTAATATATAAATTAGGCACAGTAAGAGATAACAATAATAACTAATTATTAGAACAATTTTAACAATACACTGTAATAAAAGTTATGTGAATGCTGTCTCTCTCTCTCTCTAAGTAGCTTATTGTACAAATCTAATGCCTTTTCCATCTTAACTAATTACTTATTACACACTATGGCCCTAACTTTTGCAGTTTGAGGTGTGGCAGAAGAACCAGCACGAATTTCTTTTTCCTTCTTCACAATTTCATGGATAGAAGATATTCATGGATAGAAGATATACCTAGATCTTAGCAACTTCAGCACATGATTTTTCTTCTTTCCTTATTATGTCGAGAACTTTCACCTTTTCATTTAAAGGAAGCACTTTATGGCTACTCTTTGATGTATCTGAATTACCAGCATCACTTCTCTTGTGCTTTGGGGCCATTATTAAGGAAAATAAGGGTGACTTGAACACAAGCACTGTGATCCCGGGACAGTCAATCTGATAACTGAGAAGGCTATTAAATGACTAACAGGCAGGATTCTCTGGACAAAGGGGTGATTCACATGCTGAGGGGGATGGCGTGGGATGGTAAGAGATTTCATCAAACTACTCACAGTGGCACACAATTTAAACTTTACATGGAATCTAGAAAAATGGTACAGATGAACCGGTTTGCAAGGCAGAAATAGAGACACAGATGTATTGAACAAACGTATGGACACCAAGGGAGGAAAGTGGGGGGGGGGGAGGTGGTGGGATGAATTGGGAGATTGGGATTGACATATATACACTAATATTTATAAAATAGATAACTAATGAGAACCTGCTGTATAGCATAGGGAACTCCACTTCACTGTACAGTAGAAACTAATACAACGTTGTAAAACAAGTATACCCCAATAAAAAAAATATACTTTATGAATTGTTTATTTCTGGAATTTTCCATTTAATATTTTCTGACAGAGGTTGACCACAGGTAATTGAAACTGCAGAAAGTGAAACTGCAAATAAGGGGGAGACTACAATATTTTGGGGTAAATGTGCCAAGCGCTTATTTTACTGAGAAGCATTTGCTGTTAAAAGTTAGTTTGGGACGAGTCATCTAGCCCGGTGCTTCCCATGCTTTAATGTACATACAAAATTACCATGGGGATTTTCTTAAAATGCAGATAAACAGATTCTGATTCAGTAGGTCTGCAGTGAGGATGGAGATTCTGCATCCCTAAAAATCTCCCAAGAGATGTCAAAGCTGCTGGTCCTCAGACCACAAGACTCCAAGCAGGCTCCCTGTCTCAGGGGTTGAATCAGAATTGTGAATTCTTTGAACTAGAAAATTGAAAACAGAACAACAACTAGACTGCAATCACTCATCTCTGTGTTGTCCAGGCAAAGAGATGAGGAGCAAGAAGAATCTGGGTTAGGAACTGGGCAGAATATGAGAAATAATAAAATTGAGAAGAGGCAGTGAAGGGACAGGAGGATTTCAAAAGGAGCCTCATTACAGATGTGAGATATAGTAGGCAGAAGATAAGAATGGGTCAGAAGAGGGCTTCCCTGGTGGCGCAGTGGTTGAGAGTCCGCCTGCCGATGCAGGGGACACAGGTTCGTGCCCCGGTCCGGGAAGATCCACGTGCCGCAGAGCGGCTGGGCCCGTGAGCCATGGCAGCTGAGCCTGCGTATCTGGAGCCTGTGCTCCGCAACGGGAGAGGCCACAACAGTGAGAGGCCCGCGTATTGCAAAAACAAAACAAAACAAAAAAAAGAATGGGTCAGAAGAGCAAGACAGAATAATGGGAGGAAGAACATAGACAAAACCAATATAACCTGGCATTTCTGGTCCATATTTCATTAGACAGACACATTTCCAAATGCCAGTTTTGCTGTGCTCCTTTGCAATTTTTTGTTTTGATGGATATTAAAAGAACTTGAAGAGGTGGGAGATACAGGTCCAGCCTGGGCAAAACATACCAATTATTTTCTTTCCTGCTTATTTACACACTCACTGTTGCTATGCCACATTTGGGAAAATTTCTTCTGAGAAATGTCCAAACTGATAGTAAAGGTACTGCATAAGTCAGAAAAATAGAATTATAAAAAAGTCCAGCCTACTCAAAACTATACTTAGTTATCTTGTAAGTTTGCTGGAAGTAAAATAATTTCCAGTGTTTTCTCTGTCAAAAACTCCTCACCATTTTTGTCTATTTGTGTAGTTAAAACAGAAATTTTGAGGAGTGTGTGGGGGTCAGTCATTTTCAGCAGTGTCTTTTGAAAGAGCAAAGATGATGCTGGGTAAACAAGAAGTGTCCCTGAGCAGGAGGGTCCACTGTTGGATTTTTGCATTCAGGAGGAACTGACCTTGTCCGTCAAGATCTCTCATAAGCAACAGTGACAGAGCATCTCACTTACATATCATATTTCCCACTTGTAAATAAATATATTGAGACAAACTATTTAAGTGAGGCACTTTGCAGGCACTACAATCATCAATGGCTAATGAATCAGTGTTTCTGGCCCAATAACATAACCAAAAAAAAAAAAAGAAAAAGAAAACAAATAGAAAAAAAGAGTATAGTTTTCATCAACTTACTGAACTAGAGAAAAAAATACTTTCACTTCTCAACTTTAAAAATATTTTACAATGGTTCTATTTTTAAGAGGCTGTGGGTTATTTCAGAGGTAACTTACCATCTTGAAAGTTGAGAAATGAATTTAATTCCAGCTAAGCAACATATGCGATTGCCATAAAATGAAAATCTTTACAAAAATATATATAACAATCCAAGACTAGTATTTACTGTCTGAAATCTATGCCTTGGTTAACTTTTTTAAAAATAATCTTCCCAGTCATTATATTTATATGCTGGTATCCTCATTATCATTTCTGTCTCTTCTTTCGGGAACAGTATTGTAAGTGGTTTTGTGATAGAAAAAATAAATGTGGATGAATCATGAAGATTCTTTAAATGAATCTTAAATCTTATTAAAATAGTTGAGTCATTTGTGTTTCCCTCCCACAGAGGCAATAAAAGATTCATCTAATCTAAATCATTTTCACTTTCTCTACCAGTTTCTGGATTTTTTAAACCTGAAAAAACCTTCAGAGCATTACCATCTAAGGGATTGAGAACTTGTGCGTCTGACCCTGGTTAGGAAGAAGGAGATTGGTATTCTCTTATATAATTGTATGAATTTCTGTTTACATAATGAAGCACAAAATGTTTGAGAGGAGAAAATAAATTATGACGATATCCATTAAAGCAACTAAAACCTTGAACTTACATGTTTTCTTTATTTGCTGATTATAAGCTTTTTTTCTCCCTCTCCCTATCCACACTGCCCCTAATGACCCATTCTTGTCACAAAACGCCCACATTTATTGATCAACTGAATAAATGATTATTGATTTTGTAATTTTCAGCATTTTCAAGAATTTCAATCATGTTAATTTGAGGACAACCTTGGAAGGGACCCTTTTGGGATAGATGTGTATGGCAAGTCATTGAAACCAAGACAATAAACACGTTCACAATGTATGTCCGCATAATGACCCTGGGTTACAATAACAGTGGTGCTTAGTGCTATTTCAATTGAATATTTATTCATCCATGGGTATATAAGCCTTGGGCTATTAATAATTCTGAAAGAGAGAGTGTCAGGTTTCTAGTTCCTATGTAGGTATTAATTCTTTAATGTTTCTGGTGTGGAGTTAATGAAATTGCCTTAGAAATTTGAAGTTGTGTTAATATTCTGTATTTTGTATCTAGGTTAAGGACTGAGAACATCTGTAAAGTTAAATTGGAAAATTACCAATACGAACTTGGGTTGGTAAAAACATATTAAAGTAACACTGCCTTTTTTTAAATTGAAGTATAGTTGATTTACAATGATATATTAGTTTCAGGTATACATAATAGTGATTTGATATTTTTATAGATTACATTCCATTTAAAATTATAATATATTGGTTATTTTCCTTATGCTATACATTACATCCTTGTATCTTATTTATTTTATACCACAGTTTGTACCTTTTAGTCCACTTACCCTATTCTTGCTCCTCCTACCACCTCTCTCCCCACTAGTAACCACTAGTCTGTTCTTTGCACCTCTGAGTCTGTTTCTGTTTTGTCACAGTCATTTGTTTGTTTTATTTTTTAGATTCCACATATAAGTGAAAACATACATTATTTGTCTTTCTCTGTCTGACTTACTTCACTTAGTATGATCATCTCTAGGTCCATCCATGTTGCTGCAAATGGCATTATTTCATTCTTTTTTATGGCTGAGTAGTATTCCATTGTACACATGTACCACGTCTTCTTTATCCATTCATCTCTTGATGGACATGTAGGTTGTTTCCAAGTCTTGACTATTGTGAATAGTACTGCTATGAACATAGGGGTGCATGTATCTTTTTGAATTAGTGTTTTAATTTGCTTTGGATATATACCCAGGGGTGAAATTGCTGGGTCATATGGTAGTCCTATTTTTTATTTTTTGAGGAACCTCCATATGGTTTCCCATAGTGGCTGCACCAATTTACATTCCCACCAACAGTGAACTAGGGTTCCCTTTTCTCCACATCCTTGCCAACATTAATTATTTCTTCTCTTTCTGAGGTCAGTCATCCTGACAGGTGTGAGGTTCTCATTGTGGTTTTGATTAGCATTACCTTGATGCTTAGTGATGCTGAGCATCTTTTCACGTGCCTGTTGGCCATCTGAAGGTCCTCTTTGGAAAAATGTCTACTCAGGACTTCTGCCCATTTTTAATTGTCTTCTTTGATTTTTTTGATATTCAGTTGTATGAATTATTTATATATTTTGGATATTAATCCCTTAATAGACATATCAGAAGATATTTGCAAATATCTTCTCCCATTCAGTAGGTTGTCTTTTCATTTTGTTGATGGTTTACTTCGCTTAAGGAAGGGGAAAAAAAACCCTCAAGCTTTTGACTTGTGGTTACCATGTAGTTCACATATGTTGACCTATATCTCCTTGTTTCAAGCTGATAATCATTTAAGTTCAAACAAATTCTAAAAGCTCTACATTTTTTACTCCTCCTCCCCACACTCTGTGTTTTTGATGTCCTATTTTACATCTTCAGGTCTATCCCTTAACTCTTTATTGTAGTTATAATTGATTTTACAATTTTTGTCTTTTAACCTTCATACTAGCTTATTTAAGTGGGTGATTCACAGCCTTTACTATATATTTGCATTTACCAGTGGGATTTTTCCCTTCTTATAATTTCCTATTTCTTGTTGTAGCCTTTTCTTTTTCACTTAAGGAAGATCATTTAACACTTCCTGTAAGGTCAGTTTAGAATTGATGAACTCTTAGTTTTTGCTTTTTGGAGAAGCTCTTTATCTCTCCTTCAATTCTGAAAGATAACCTTGCTCAGTGGAGTCCTAAGATGTAGGGTTTTTCTTTCAGCACTTTAAATATGTCATGCCACTCCCTTCTGGCCTGCAACATTTCTGCTGAAAATTCAGCTGATAGCCTTAGGGAGGGGTTCCCTTGTATGTGACTTTTTGTTGGTCTCTTGCTGCCTTTAGAATTCTCTCTTTAACTTTCGCTATATTAATTATGATATGACTTGGTGTGGGTCTCTTTGGGTTTATCTTGTTCGAGACTCTGTGCTTCCTGTACTTAGATACCTGTTTCCTCCTTCAGGATTGATATGTTTTCAGCCATACTTCCATCAGATACATTTCCTACCCCCTTTTCTCTCTATTCTACTTCTGGGACCCCTATAATGCAAATGTTAGTAGCTTGATGTTACCCCAGAGATTTCTTAAGCTATTCTCATTTTTAAATTTGTTTTTCTTTTTGCTGTTTTGATTGAGTGATTTCCATTATTCTACCTTCCATATCTCTTATGTGAGTAACACTGCCTTTTGAAGCTTAGATAATTAGATAGAAACTATGAATGAACCTATGCAAAGGAACGTGGTTTCCTGCCAATCTCTAAGACTAGTGGTTGAACTGAATTGGCATGGTATCATAGTTGAAAATGAAGGCATCCACAAGAAAGTTTGCTTACCCTGGTGTGTGTTTCCCCCAGGCCAACAAATGCAGTAGTGTCAGATTCCCAGGAGACAAGGCTTATGCCATCCAGAACGTGAAGATGAACTCATTCCCACAAACACATACATTACAATCTGTTCTCTGTCAAACAGCTATGAGTATAAAGAATATCTGACTAACTGGGCTGATTTGGGTCCTAATTTGTCCTTGGGAGTCAGAGATTTGCTTAATTTTAGCAAGAGAATGTATTATAAATGTTTGCCATGAGTTTCACCCTCTCATCATTCAACTTAATACAACAGAGTTAAAATTATTATTGGTAAGGGAACAAAAGATAAATAATTGGGTAGGGTACCACACCTTAGATGACAAATGAGCAATGCTTATTTAGGAATCTATGTTTCTTTTGAAACCTTTTCTAATATTATTATCCTATGAACTGGAAGCTTTCTATCTCTGCAAGGGTTACCCCAAGATGTTTTTCATAGTTTCTGGCCCTGTAAGTTCTCTACTGTTCCTAAATGCTATTTAGGGAAATAGCGCTTCTCCACACTTCACTCTATTCTGTGAAGACCTAGTGCTCCTAATGCTTCTCTCTCAATGCTGACCTTGACAGGTGGCTCCAGTCTTTGAACTACTGAGTATTATCTATTTTCTGTATACATAGGTGACTCACACTTGCTGACTCATGGTAAATAGCTTCCCATTTTATACACTGACTTGTCAGAGAGAGTACACTGTTTTCTTTTTGAATACCAAGGTACTCAAAATGAGGATAACTGCAACAATACAAATCCACAATGTTTGAACAATTTTATCTCAAGTGATAAGTAATATTTATAGCGATGTCAAATTAATTTACAAAGGGAAAGTGATTTTCTGACTAGTTTTAGGAGAAAGGCCAATTTTGGCAATGACACATATTACTGACAAATAATAAAAATGTTAACATCCTGGTATGGAATTCTAAATAAAATATACCATAAGATATTTTAAAGTGTATGTAGGGTTTTTTGGGGCGTTTTTTTTGGGGGGGGGTTATTTGGAACAGAAGATAGGTGGGTAGAGATATGTAGGAGCCAAGTAGCACAGAGAACACACTTTATTATTCATTATGGTTCTGTGGAGAAAATTACTAAAGGAGCTGGGATATGGCCAGCAGAAATAGCAACAATTCTTTGTGTTGAGAATCTAATACTGCATGGGAATTCGTATTCTTGGGACTGTACATTCAAATACAAAATGAAATATCAACAACAAAGAAGATCACCACTTAGCAGAGATTTGTGGTTAAGCAGTACCTTTCTTAGAAGGAACTTACCAAACTTTCTTGATGAATGTATTGCTTAGATATTTAAACACGCACTGCTTTTATTTTTATTATAGCTATACAAGCTCTAGGCTATGCTAGAGAGACAGTTCTTCAAAGTTTCCAGTGTTGGCTGCTAACTTATGATGACTGACCAGCAAGAAGACATTTTTAATTTATTGGTCCTTAGCACCATCCATACACTGAGAGAGATGGGATCCACTCTACAACTGAAGATTCCCTGACTCTCTTATATTATCTTCCAACATCAAAAATGTTTTGAGACAAAAATTCTAAATGGTTGAAACATTTTTTCTAGTCGTGTAAGAAGCAAAATCATATATACCTCAAATTTTATATAATTAGAGAGCCAAAATATCCAAAATATTGAGTCACTTGAGTGAGTGTGATATCAATGGCAAGTTTAGATGAGAAAATGAAAGGCATCATTTTGAGCCAAGGAATTATGAGTGTTAACTGGAAAACCTGGGAGAATGAAGACTTTAAGGTAATTTTTACCATAAAAATCAGTCTCCTCCAACATTTAGATCAGAAAGAAATAAAGAGAATTGTTTCTATGTGACAGTATATGACAGGACCCATAAAATGGCACAAACAAAGTCATATATTAACAAGATCTGGAGTGATCAGGAACATCAAAGTGGAGGAGGCCAACTAGCCTTAAGGATGGGTAGATTTTAATAGAGGAATGATGAAGAATGAATTCTATGCAAGGTAAATAACATGGTAACAGAAATGAGTTCAGTAAGAACAATGTGTCATCACAGAATGGTAAATATTTGAGTATAGCTGGATCAAAGGACTCTTGCACCAGAGTAGCAGGAAGGAATTCTCTTTTCGAGAATCTTGACGGTCAAGTGAAAGAATATGGGCACATTTTATGCATATTTCATTTTTAAAAAACAACTATTGGACACTTTCATTGAGGTATTCCAAAAGATAAATGGAAGTATAAAAAATGAGTTGGCAATAGGAGACTCTGGAGGCCAATGAGAAAAATATTTTATTACCTTCTGCATGAAATGATAAGGTTTGGGATTTGATGGTGACAATGGCAAAGAAAAACTAATGCCACTGTGAAATCTGTGAGAAGGAAAATTCATTAGGACTTAATGCACTGGTCTTGGGAAGATAAAAACAAAAGTGAGAACAACAGAATTTCAGAAAACAGTGACTTGGAGATCAAATTAATTTAAAAGAGAAACAGAAATTACAGAAAAGAACTTGGTTGCTTTTATATGACATACTGACTTTTAACAAGGGCAATTCTGTCTACAAGACAACAAAGTGGCAATTCCAGTAGTAATTTTGTTATTAAACAACTTTTAACATAAAGAACATGAATACTTGTTAATTCTTGGTGGTAAAATCATGGTGTTGTCTCTGTAATTTTATTATTTTTTTCATTTTTTGAGATAAAAGGAGAAAATAAATGAAGGCAATAACAGTAAATGAGTGTGTTAAGAAATGAGAGCTCAGGGAGGAACAGGTTAGCTTATTCCTAATTTGGAAAAATATTAGAATATATGTAAATAAGGGGAAGTCATCACTGAGTACATGAAGATAAAAAGATGAAAGATGGTAGACACAGAAGAAAGGACTAACTGGACAATATCATAGAGGTGGTTAGAGTTCATGGAATTAGAAATACTAGTAGCTTTGACAGGAAAGTGGGAATCCTTCTCTGCAAAGAGGCGGAGGACTGACATTCACAGAGGCTCTTAGAGGTAGTGAGGAGGGGAGGTGATGAGAAAGTGGATTTTCTAATTATATGGACTCAGTCTTTCAGCTATTTTGTAGATATAGTCATTTATCAAGAGTAAGAGATGCTGTGATTAAATTATACCCTTGAGGAGTGCATGAAGAGTTTGAAATGGCTTCTACGGTCATTATAATAGAAATTCAACAAGAAGTATTTTTTTTTATTGTTGAGGAGCAGTGAAGGAGCACTTGGGATTAGAAAACATTAATTTGTAGTGGATTTTCAAAGCAAATGATCATAATTGTCTTCAGATCAACTCTTGGCAGCAAAAGCTTGGTAATTGGCAAGGCCGACCCGGTGGTTCAGAGTGAAGTTTCTATGTGAGAAAGAAAATAAGAGGCCTGAGCACTGACAACTGGTAGTCGCCCTTGTTGCTATCAGATAGGCTATAGTAGATTCTTGCTGAACATAATCTCACAGAACATCAACATCCGACAAGGATTTTCTCGGTGACAGTGATAAAAGCAAGACTACTCTGATCATGCTGCAATAAAATTTAAACAGCAACAACAAAAAACAAAGTCCCTGGGCAACCACAAAAATGACCAATAATTCCCCCTTCTCTGCTGACTTGAGTGATCACTACCTACTGCCCAGTGACTATTCTAGCCCTGCTCAGTTCCTTCTGTTACCTGGAAAAACTGCTCTCACTTTCTGCAACATGTACTCCAAAACAGACATTCACTTCCTTGGAACCTCCTTAAAATTGATTAGCATAAACCCAAACCCGAGAACATTCCCCAACTCCTTCTTATTGGAATGTCCCACTGTTCTTCATGGTTTAGTCTCCTTGGCTGCAAAAATAAATTTAACTTTGTTGACTATAGATGTTCCTAGTGGTGCCTTCCTGGAGGGTATTAACATAGAGTACAAAAGTACAAAAGCACCTTCATCATTAGCACAGTTAATCATAAGTACAAGCTGTGAGGGCACAAGTGAAACCAGAAAGCAGCTGATAGATTAAAAGATGTGGATAGAACTCACAACAATGGTGAAGAATTGGTTTAGACTGTGAGAGACTATGGTCAGGGAACGTAAAGAGAGGACAGATTCGCTATGATGATGAGAGTTTGCATTGAGCACTTACTACTTACAGCTCCAAGCACAGTTCCTTGCACTCAGTAGACTCCACTGATTGAAGACTAATGTTTATTTTAAACATGGATCTTAGAGCAAGTTCTTTGATCTCGAGATGAGTAGACTTTACACATAAATTCAGATTCAGAGAGTATGTTAGAAACAAAAGAACACTGTAGTGTTTCCGTTCTTTCTCCACTGACATGGTAGGGAAGAGATGGGGTTTCCCTGGCCAAAGAGGGGAGCTGAATGGATCACTTTCTCTCCTCTCTTACAAAGTAAAATAAATTAAATGAAATTCATTTATTTTGTCATCCAGATACTACCCTCAACCACCAACTCATCAATAGAGAATAAATATTAAATATCCAATCTATAACAGTTTAAACTTATTCTGATGAAATAATATTGAGGAGCATCTTTTAAAATGCAGGTTATCAGATTTAGAGTAAAATATTTAATTTTTCAGAGAGCTTCCCTAAGGCATTCCCTGCTTCTCTCCCTAAGGTGGTATCAGGGAATATGGACAGAAGGGTTTTAAGGATCTTCCTGACATATGAAAAAGGTCCTCAAGTGTGACGCTCTCTATTCCTCTGGCCTCTGTAACAAGATTCGTTGTAAACATCGGTGTGGTTAGACTTGCTAACAGTATGGCTGAAATTCGTGATTGGTTCAATTAGTGATCTGGTCTCTTTTAACTTGGTCAGAACCAACCTGTTAGTTCAGGAGAACTGATTGATAAAGAAATTGTAATGATGCTGTAAATCTGTGACAGCAAAACAGCAACCAGAAGGGCTCCAGGGTTTCTGACATTATGCATCTTGACATGTCATATGGGTTTGAGTGTTCAGGGTGAAGCTGGGGTCCTCTGATTTTTTCTGTTGCTGGAGGAACACTTGATGGATAACTCTGAAAAAGAAAGCACTATACAAAACTTTTACATTCCAAGAGATTTACTCTCTCTTTTAATGTGAATAAGCACAACAGATGGTGGTAATATATGTTTTACATGTGTATTTTGGATTTATTTTAAGAAACTTTGCCTATAGTCATCTCAATGAATGATTCCATTTTTCCAATCTACTATCTGATTTGCTTACTCTATAATTCTCTATTGTGACTATCTTAGAACTACGATGAAAAGGCCAAGCATAAGATGTAAGCATTTCCCTAACCAGAGCAGAGAAGTGAAGATTTTAATAAGTCTATTTAAAATGCTCTGGGGTCTGTAATAAAAAATGCTAACATAACACAAAATACACTATTAAACATATTTACACACTAAATATCCCTTAATGTTGTACAAATACTTAAATCTTAACCAAAACTGGTTTATATTCTACATTACTAAAATTCCATTTTTCCTACTTCATGAATTATTTCAAAGGCAATTTTCTCCAGCATGTGACTGCAAAGTGCTGGTATTTTTAATCCTCTGTAAATACATTCAAAGTTTAAACACAGTGGGAAGTTCCTTCTCTGTTGGAAATTTAATACAGCTGCACAGCGCAAAAAACATTGAGTTGTCTTTCAAATTGTCTGTATTAATTTAGCTAAAGTAAATTAAATTCCATACTGTAGGATGCCAACCTGATTTAAAATTTTGTAGCTCAAAGGTTAAAAATCACTCTTGTTTCAAATAAGACATTAAATTGTAGAGTAACAAATAGAATAATCATCTTAATATCAGTTAAGGGATCAAGTTACATGCATTTGGAAATGGCTGATTTATACACACATGCCATAGAGTAGTACTGATTTAGCAAATGTGCTCCATTTTCATTAAACCTATTTACATGCATATGCAAAAACCCTGCAAAATATTCACTATATTCTATCATAGATACCACTTAATAAAAATACTGTATTATAATTTCCAGAATTTTCATTACGGCTCTAACTGTAGAAATATATTGAGTCTTGCCTTGACTACTGGCAAGATTGTACTATGGAATGTTTTCAAGGTTTTACATTTCAAAGGGCAGGGAGTACTGTTCTAGGCAGTAATTTCTAGGAAGCATGACATATAGGGGCAAGAGTCATAAAAGCCAATCCTTTGATTCTCATGTGCCTACAGAAAAAGCAAACCTTTCAATATTTGGAACCATGTCATGAATAAATTGGTCTTTTGATTTAACCCTACTCAACCAGATAGATCACCAACTGAATAAAACAGGAAATGGTCTATGAGGTGCTGCTATTGACTGATGCATAAAGGCAATAAGACACACTGGAGACTGTGTTCCAGTTTGCTGAGTTAACTAAGGGAACTAGGATGATTACAAATGTCCATAAGCCCTACTCAAAATACCTGTTAGATCCAGAGAAGCCTTAAAATTTTAGACTATACCCAGCAACAAAGAGTGCAAGTTGTTATTAATTAATCTGAGCATAATACATTGTCCCCTTAAGCATAAAGAAATAAAGGCAGGGACTTCCCTGGCGGCCCAGTGGTTAAGACTTGGCCTTCCAATGCAGGGGGTGTGGGTTCGATCCCTGGTTAGGGAGCTAAGATCCCACATGCCTTGAGGCCAAAAAACCAAAACATAAAAAGAAGCGATATTGTAACAAATTCAATAAAGACTTTAAAAAGTGGACCATATCAAAACAAAAATCTTTAAAAGAAAAAAGAAATAAAGGCAGAATTCAGCAATGATGCATTACTTTCGAGACAGAATGCAATGACAAGTAGACATGGAGTTCCAGGCCATTAGGTTGCATGCAATGTGGTGATGTCAACCTGTCGGTAGATAAAGGCTCACTGGAGAGCACCCCACTAGAGTATGGGGGTCCTAGAGAGGGACATACAGTCATCTGAAACAAATAAGAACCAGCATCAAAAAGCAAGATATGTGGTTTCTTTCCTTCTACTAACTTTGGGCTTTGTTTGTTCTTCTTTCTCTAGTTCCTTTAGGTATAAAGTTAGATTGTTTATTAGAGATTTATCTTGTTTCTTGAGGTACGACTGTATTGCTATAAACTTCCCCCTTAGAACTGCTTTTGCTGTATCCCATAGGTTTTGGATCATTGTGTTTTTTTTCATTGTCATTTGTCTCTAGGTATTTTTTGATTTCCTCTTTGATTTCTTCAGTGATCTCTTGGTTATTTAGTAACATATGGTCTAGCCACCAAGTATTTGTGCTTTTCACGTTTTTTTCCCTGTAATTTATTTCTAATCTCATAGCGTTGTGGTCAGAAAAGATGCTTGATATGATTTCAATTTTCTTACATCTACCGACACTTGATTTGTGACCCAGGATGTGATCTATCCTGGAGAATGTTCCATGTGCACTTGAGAAGAAAGTCTGCTGTTATTGGATGGAATGTCCTAAAAATATCAATTAAATCTATCTGCTCTATGGTGTCATTTAAAGCTTGTGTTTCCTTATTAATTTTCTGTCTGGATGATCTGTCCATTGGTGTAAGTGAGGTGTTAAAGTCCCCCAATATTATTGTTACTGTCAATTTCCTCTTTTATAGCTGTTAGCATTTGCCTTATGTATTGAGGCACTCCTATGTTTGGTGCATATATATTTATAATTGTTATGTCTTCTTCTTGGATTAATCCCTTGATCGTTATGTAGTGGCCTTCCTTGTCTCTTTAACATTCTTTATTTTAAAGTCTATTTTATCTGATATGAGTATTGATACTCAAGCTTTCTTTTGATTTCCATTTGCATGGAGTATCTTTTTCCATCCCCTCACTTTCAGTCTGTATGTGTCCCTAGGTGTGAAGTGGGTCTCTTGTAGACAGTATATATACGGGTCTTGTTTTTGCATCCATTCAGCAAGCCTGTGTCTTTTGGTTGAAGCATTTAATCCATTCACATTTAAGGTAATTATCAATATGCATGTTCCTATTACCATTTTCTTAATTGTTTTGGGTTTGTTTTTGTAGGTCCTTTTCTTCTCTTGTGTTTCCCACTTAGAGAAGTTCCTTTAGCATTTGTTGTAGAGCTGGTTTGGTGGTGCTGAATTCTCTTAGCTTTTGCTTGTCTGTAAAGCTTTTGATTTCTCCATCAAATCTGACTGAGATCCTTGCCGGGTAGAGTAATCTTGGTTGTATGTTCTTCCCTTTCATCACTTTAAATATATCATGCCACACTCCCTTCTGGCTTGTAGAGTTTCTGAGAAATCAGCTGTTAACCTTATGTGAGTTCTCTTGTATATTATTTGTCATTTTTACCCCTTGTTGCCTTTAATAATTTTTCTTTGTCTGTAATTTTTGTCAATTTTATTACTATGCATCTTGGTGTGTTTCTCCTTGGGTTTATCCTGCCTGGGACTCCCTGTGCTTCCTGCACTTGGGTGGCTATTTCCTTTCCCATGTTAGAGAAGTTTTCGAATATAACCTCTTCAAATATTTTCTCGGCTCCTTTCTCTCTCTCTTCAAAGATCAGAGTGGAAATAAATGAAATAGAAACAAATAAAACAATAGCATAGATCAATAAAATGAAAAGCTGGTTCTTTGAGAAGATAAACAAAATTGATAAACCTTTAGCCAGACTCATCAAGAAAAAGAGGGAGAGGACTCAAATCAATGAAATGAGAAATGAAAAAGGAGAGGTTACAATCAACACCACAGAAATACAAAGCATCTTAAGAGACTACTACAAGCAACTCTATGCCAATAAAATGGACAACCTGGAAGAAATGGACAAATTCTTCAAAAGATATAACCTTCCAAGACTGTACGGGGAAGAAACAGAAAATATGAACAGACCAATCACAAGTAATGAAATTGAAACTGTGATTAAATATCTTCCAACAAACAGAAGTTCAGGACCAGATGGCTTCACAGGTGAATTCTATCAAACATTTACAGAAGAGCTAACACCCATCCTTCTCAAACTCTTCCAAAAAATTGTAGAGGAAGGAACACTCCCAAACTCATTCTATGAGGCTACCATCAGCCTGATACCAAAACCAGACAAAGATACTACAAAAAAAGGAAAATTACAGACCAATATCACTGATGAACTTAGATGCAAAAATCCTCAACAAAATACTAGCAAAGATAATCCAACAACACATTAAAAGGGTCATACACCATGATCAAGTGGGATTTATTCCAGGGATGAAAGGATTCTTCAATATACGCAAATCAATCAATGTGATACACCATATTAACAAATTAAAGAATAAAAACCATATGATCACCTCAATAGATGCAGAAGAAGTTTTGACAAAATTCAACACCCATTTATGATAAAAACTCTCCAGAAGGTGGGCACAGAGGGAACCTACCTCAACATAATAAAGGCCATATATGATAAACCCACAGCAAACATCATTCTCAATGGTGAAAAACTGAAAGCATTTCCTCTAAGATCAGGAACAAGACAAGGATGTCCACTCTTGCCACTAGTATTCAACATAGTTTTGCAAGTCCTAGCCACAGCCATCAGACAAGAAAAAGAAGTAAAAGGAGTACAAATTGGAAAAGAAGAAGTAAAACTGTCACTGTTTGCAGATGACATGATACTATACATAGAGAATCCTAAAGATGCCACCAGAAAACTACTAGAGCTAATCAATGAATTTGGTAAAGTTACAGGATACAAATTAATGCACTGAAATCTCTTGCATTCTTATACCCTAACAACAAAAGATCAGAAAGAGAAATTAAGGAAACAATCCCATTCACCATTGCAACAGAAAGAATAAAATAGCTAGGAATAAACCTACCTAAGGAGGTAAAATATTTGTACCCAGAAAACTGTAAGATACTGATGAAAGAAGTCAGAGATGATACAAACAGGTGGAGAGATATACCATGTTCTTGGATTGGAAGAATCAATATTGTGAAAATGAGTATACTACCCAAAGCAATCTACAGATTGAATGCAATCCCTATCAAATTACCAATGGCATCTTTTACAGAACCAGAACAAAAATCTTAAAATTTGTATGGAGACACAAAAGACCCCGAATAGCCAAAGCAATCTTGAGGGAAAAAATGGAGCTGGAGGAAACAGACTCCCTGACTTCAGCCTATACTACAAACTACAGTAATCAAGACAATATGGTACTGGCACAAAGACAGAAATATAGATCAATGGAACAGGATAGAAAGCCCAGAGATAAACCCATGAACCTACGGTCAACTAATCTATGACAAAGTAGGCAAGGATACACAGTGGAGAAAGGACAGTCTCTTCAATAAGTGGTGCTGAGAAAACTAGACAGCTACATGTAAAAGAATGAACTTAGAACACTCCCTAACACCATACACAGAAATAAACTCAAAATGGATTAAAGACCTAAATGTAAGACTGGACACTATAAAAGTCTTAGAGGAAAACATAGGCAGAACACTCTTTGACATAAATCACAGAATGAACTTTTTTGACCCACTTCCTAGAGTAATAGAAATGAAAACAAAAGCAAACAAATGGGACCTAATGAAACTTAAAAGCTTTTTGCACAGCAAAGGAAACTATAAACAAGACCAAAAGACAACCCTCAGAATGGAAGAAAATATTTGCAAACGAATCAACTGACAAAGGATTAATCTCCAATATATATAAACAGGTCATGCAGCTCAATATTAAAGAAAAAAACAACCCAATCAAAAAATGGACAGAAGACCTAAATAGACATTTCTCCAAAGAAGACATACAGATGGCCAAGAGGCACATGAAGAGCTGCTCAACATCACCAATTATTAGAGAAATGCAAATCAAAACCACAATGAGGTATCATCTCACACCAGTCAGAATGGGCATCATCAGAAAATGTACAAACAACAAATGCTGGAGAGGGTGTGGAGAAAAGGGAACCCTCTTGCACTGTTGGTGGGAATGTAAATTGATATAGCCACTATGGAGAACAGTATGGAGGTCCCTTAAAAAAGTAAAAATAGAATTACCACATGACCCAGCAATCCCACTACGGGGCATATACCCAGAGAAAACCATAATTCAAAAAGACACATGCACCCTAATGTTCATTGAAGTACTATTTACAATAGCCATGTCATGGAAGCAACCTAAATGCCCAGCGACAGACGGATGGATAAAGAAGATGTGGTACATATATGCAATGGAATATTACTCAGCCTTGAAAAGGAAAGAAATTGGGTCATTTGTAGAGACGTGGATGGACCTAGACACTGTCATACAGAGGGAAGTAAGTCAGAAGGAGAAAAACAAATATCGTATATTAACACATATATGTGGAATCTAGCAACATGGTACAGATGAACTGGTTTGCAAGGCGGAAACAGAGACACAGATGTAGAGAACAAACGGGGGGAAAGCGGGGGCTGGGGGGTGGGATGAACTGGGAGTCTGTGATTGACATATATACACTAATATGTATAAAATAGATAACTAATAAGAACTTGCTTATAACAAAATTAAAATTTTTTAAAAGGCAAGATATGTGGAATGTTTTGAAAGAATGTCCAAAAAATTCTTAGATGCTTTTCCTATTAAAAAGTGAAGTCTAATTCCCTTCTTGAATACAGGCTGGACTTAGTGACTAGCTTTCAATTAACAGAATGTGGCTAGAATGATGCTGCATGACTTCTAAGGCTAGGTTTGAAAAAGCAATAAGGTTTCCTTCTGGCTCTCTCTTTCTCATGATGTTTACCAACAGAACCCGGCTCACATAAAGAGGCTCCGAGTAGATGTCCCAATCAACAGCCTTTTCTGAAGTCCCAGCATGCCACCCGAGTCACCTGCCAGCCATGTGTGAGTGGAATTCTCAGAAATGATTCCAGTTTCTGTCACTGTGCAACTGCATGAAAGACTAGAAAAAAGAATTGCTGAGCTGAGTACAGTCAACACAGTGAAGACAAGAGAATAATAAACGACTAGTGTTGTTTTACTTCATTAAGTATGGAAGTGTTTTTACACAGTAATAGAAAACTGAAACAATTGGAGGTCAGCATACTACCCTCAAGTTCTCCAGGGATTTAGACAATCCTCAGGTCTCCATCAGAGACGCTGAAATGCAATTCATGTAAGACAACGTGTGATTGCAAGTAACAATGACATGCTTCATGTAATTATCTCTTTAATATGAAGTGAAGTGATTTGTATATAATCTATGAAATGTGGAGCTAAAGAGTTAAGAATTGTGTTTGTAAACAGCATTGTCTAAGAGAAAGTGTGACTTGAATATCTGCCATGAGTATTCTAAACACTTTGCCAGGTATACTCTTGTGTTGGAGATAGGGGATATCCCTGTACACTCATCTGATGGAACTAAGCATGTAATCATTTTTATTTAAGTTAAATACTTATACCTCATATTGGTTCAGAAAATATTTGAGGAAGCTTTAAAGGATATATCCTTTGGAAAAGGCAGCATATATTTTAAAAGTGGCACGAATTGGACTCTATCTTATGATCCAAAATAAAATGTGAAATTTAGACAATTACATAATTCACAGAGTTCATAACATTAAACAGAACAATTGCTCAGGAGTACACTTATTTCTGTCATAAACAATGAAATAGAACTATGTTTATCTGAGGGCAGGGTCATAAGAAGAGGTTATTGTGTGTTGTAAATGAACAACATCTTTTCAATTACTGCACAGGCAAGTTCTGGAAGATTTCTTCTTCTTTCTGTTTTTCTCTTACTGTCTTACAGTTTAAATTAAATAAGCAAATTTTTTTTTACTAAAAATAAGCAAATAACACGAAGATATATACTTTAAAAGATGAAAAATACCCCTTTATTTTTGCCCCATCCCTGCCACCCAATTTGAAATGTCAATTTCATCAAACAAGAAATTTTCGATTCTATTAAACTTCATAAATTTGTTTATTCCTCCAACAGTACCACACAGATTAGCAAGGTTGTTTCTCAGACTATTCTTAAATAAGGCTGATGGTAAAACATTTCTGTATGTGTGAGTAGCAGGGAGGGAGGCAATATAATGTGATCTAGTTATCACATTTTCTGTTATGACAATCTAATAATTCATCAAAAAATATCTGGAACAGAATATGTACCACTTGTTCAAACAACAACACTCATGAAGTATTATTTTTCATTAATTGACCTGGTAACAAATTATGACTGGTGGTGAGGATAAGACTGTTTTTTCTAGTAATTGTCTAGAATGTAGTTATTAAGTGTTCATCATTAGTCCAGAGTCATAGGTCTTATCAGTAACAATGTAAGGGTATTGATTTAACCTTATTTTGTGAAACCATCATATGGATCCATCTGGAATAGAGGGATCCTCACTCTCTGAGGAGAGCTGAATGAGGTTGTGGCATATCTACGTGAAGGGGCAGGCTCCCTTCAATAACCTGTTTGAATTAACTGTAATTTATAGAGGATTGGGTGACCAAGGCCCCAGGGTTCTGCCCCACAGCTCAGTCCCTTGGTGATTAGCATTACCTTTATTTGATTTTGCTCAATAAGTATGGTTCAGATAGTACTTTGCTACAGAGAACAAAGAAACAGATCTTTTGGTATGAGTGCTCATGTCTGTTAGCAGCCTTATTTCTCAGTGAAAATTAATTCATTGGTATTTTATTTATCAAACATTTTTCCATGTTTTCAAGGAATGTATCGTTCACCTAGTACCTAATTACATTTGGCCAAGTGATAAAAATATGCTGTGCTGTGAATGACTTCATCCTTGCATGTAATAAATAACTATGCTTGGCATTATTTTTGATGTGCTGGCTGAGGTTAAGAATGTTTTGCAAGATGGACAGACCAAGTTCTTCTGCTCTTCTGGAGCTTATAATATATAAACGGGAAAACCAACAACATATAAATAAATATGACAATTCCAGATGATGATGAATATTATGATGCTTTAAAACTGTGTTTTGATTTTGGAAAATGGTCTTTTGACTGGAAACTATAAGGCTAAAGGCGAGAGGGCTTCCCTGGTGGCGCAGTGGTTGGGAGTCCGCCTGCCGACGCAGGGGACACGGGTTCGTGCCCCGGTCCGGGAGGATCCCACATGCCGCAGAGCGGCTGGGCCCGTGAGCCATGGCCGCTGAGCCTGCGCGTCCGGAGCCTGTGCTCCACAGCGGGAGAGGCCACAGCAGTGAGAGGCCCGCGTACAGCAAAAAAAAAAAAAAACTAAAAAAAAAAAAGACTAAAGGTGAGAGAAACTGAATATGAACACTGTAATCTAGTTTTGGTAAATTTTTTCTCATGGGAGTACAGGTTAACAATTCCGTAGTTGCTACACATATACACTGGGACTGAACAAACAAGTAAATGGATAGCAGATGGTGGGAGTCAGGTTTCTCACTGTTGGAGTAGGAGGTTATAGATAAACAAGGAGGTAGAATAAACCCTTTGATACTGGATTAGAGTTGGAAACATCAGTATAAACTCATCTTCAGCTTATTATAATGCAGATGGATAGATAAAAAATTTAGATAAGCGTGTGTACATGGCTTAATATGCATACATATATTTTCTACCTCTGTTCACTGAGAGGGTTTATAAGTAAGCATACCTCTATAGCAACAAGCACATTCAGTGCCCAGATCATGATTTCTAATACCGTTCTCCAATGAAAGGAACTGGGGTTTCTTGCAGAAACATTGGGGCAGAGAATATGCAAGATGAGCCTGGAGCATCTTATAATACCAGAAAATAAGGAAGTATTCAAAAAACAAAAAAGATGAAGTTATATCAAAGGGACTTACGAGCCAATCTGAAAGAGTTACCATTGACCAAAGCTGGGACAATTTAAGCAACAACAACAATAAAAAGTGATGGATTATAACTCAAAATATTAAATAAATATCCATGAGTCCATATAAAAACATAGACACGGTGGTATGCTAGTAAGTGCTCAATATAAAAAATTGAATAAATAAATGGGGGAGAGTGGACAAATCTCTGGTACAGAAGAATAATTTACGTAGATACTCTCCCCTCGTGGAAATGGAGGTTAACTCCCCACCCGCCACCCAAGTGTGGATTGCGTTTAATGCCTTTCTTCCAAAGAGAATTCTGATGGAAAGGGTGGGGCAGGGAAGAGTAAGAGAGTGGAGAAACCTTATAAACAGTCAGCTCAGCCAGCTGACCAAGGTTAGTATCATCAGTGATAACTCATGTTGATAGCACGTACCCTTGATATAATCTAATGAGAATGACACTTCACTTCTGTGGTCTTCCTCTACGAAACCCATAACCTCAGTTCTAACCATAAGAAAAACTTTATAAAAACTTCAGTTGCAGGACATTCTACAAAATGCCTCAACCAGTACTTCCCAAAACTGTCAAGGTCATCTAAAATAATGAAAATTTGAGAAATTATCAAAGACTAGAGGGGGCTAAGGAAACATGATGATTAAACATAATGCGGTATCCTGGTGTGATCATGGAACAGAAAAGGACATTAGCTAAAAAAAGAAAGTGAAATCCAAATACAATGTGGAATTCAGTTAATAGTAAAATACTAATGTTGGTTTTTCTGTTGTTAAGAAATGTATCATAGTAACACAAGATGTTAATAATAGGGAAAACTGGACAGGGGATATAATAGAAACTTTGAACTATCTTTGGAAATTTTCTGTAAATCAAAACTATTCTAAGTTTAACAGTTTATTTAAAGTAAAAACCTGGATTTTGTGAAAAAAGAGTGACTGAGAGGCAGAGCGAGTTGCTTACTTTAGTCTGGAGGTAGTCAGAGAACGCCTTTCTGAAGAAGTGGTATTTGAATCTGGATAGAGGAGGGATGGAAAGTTCTGGAGGACGGGAAGTCCTGATAGAATAGCAGGGGCAAAAGCGTGAGGCAAGAATGAGCTTGGGGTGTTTAAGGAATAGCAAAAATACCTGTGAGGCTAAGAACATAGCATTTGAGTAGAGAAACTGGTACAAGGTGAGAGCAAAGAAGAAAGCAAAGGAGAAATCAAGGGAGTATGATATGTAGGGCTTTGCATGCCAGATGTCTTTCTCTCATACTAGACAAGAAGCTACCTCAGCATAGGGCAAGTGACATCCTTTTCTCCCCTAACTCTAGCACATTAACTCATAAATACAGTATTGTTTTAGTGACTTAAAATTCAAAACTGGGGACAAAACAGTCCCAGTGGTGTGCTGGTAAATGTTTAACAACTGATTCTCTAGAGACAAATAAAACCCAGATTGTACTGTTGACCAATTTCCTTGGTATGAATAGTCCCACCATGGCCGATTTCAACCTACTGATGTAATATCACCAAATGAGGCATTAGTAAGAGATGTGTACAATAAGCTCTCAAGAGCTGGCATGGCTCCAGCACATCACTGCACAGAGACCACTTAGGATCTCTGCTGAACAACACTCTCATTTAGCACAATTCTCATTTGGCTATGATTCCACCTGTTCAATCACAAACACTTATTTTCCCAGCTTTTTCAGAAGGACACTATGAGAGACATAATTAAATGTCTTAAGTTACAAGTCAAAGTTACCTAGAAAAAGAAAGTTCAACTGATAAATCCTTCAACCTGTTCTTGGCGAACTAATTTTGGCTCCCCCGCAAAGCACCAATTCCCTGTCACAGTATCCACAATTCATCTCTGCCAAGATCATTTCCTAAGGTTTTCTGGGTATTGAAAACTCGTCCATCAATCTTTTCTTGGAAAGTTATAATATTCACAGGTTTTTTTTGGCCTCGCCACATGGCATGCGGGATCTTAGTTCCCCCACCAGTGATCGAACCCATGCCCTCTGCAGTGGAAGCGCTGAGTCATAACCACTGGACCGCCAGGGAAGTCCCTATAATCTTCACATTTTTGAAGATCAGAACATTTTTCACTTCTTTCAAATAACACCACTTTCATATCAATAATTGCTCAATAATTACTGGCAGCAATTTGGTTAGTTATGGCAATGAATCCCCCTTTTAGTTTAAGTAGCTGGTTGGAATCACCATCCTGAAGTCCTGGAGTTTGGCCAGCATGCTAATATCGGAGAGCTCTTCCTGGAATCGAACATCTCTTCCTTGGATGAAGCTAACAATGAGTGATAGCAACATAACTAAGCAGTTGCTCTGTGGCCTTCTCAGTCAAGAAAATGGAGGGAGCCAGGGCTGAAGGAATGGCATAAGGACATATAGAAAGGCAACAACTACAAGAAGCCATTCTAGCCAAGGTATACAAGAAGCCGCAGCTCTTTGTGAGAACTCTCATATGATGGCATGGACTTAACAGTCATCATTAAATTTCCCAAAGTGTGGAGCAGATTTTACGTGCATACACAACAAAAAGTACTGCAGAGCATAATCCAATGGTGTACAATGGCCAAACATAACAACTAGCATTTACTAGTAGTATGGTCTCTAAAGGAGATGAAAGAACAGCTCACATTATAATTTTAGAGTGGGATTACTTATAAAAGCTCACTTAATCCTAAAAATAGCCTTCTGATAATAATATGATACCATTTAAAACACAGGAAACAATGCTCAGAGTCAAATCATTGGGCTGAAGCATATAAAATCACCATTTTTGTGGGTCAAAAAAATGCAAATATCAGTAGTTTCATATTCAGTCTATTCTGGCCAAAAGTCACAGTGTTAGTAACGAAGCAAAGACCCCACTAGAACTGAAGTCTACTAAACCAGATCCTGTTCTCTTTTCATGTCACTACATTGTATTTTTAGGATGTCAATCTCCTGGTTTATAAATTTCTGGAAAATAGGGTTTCTGACTTTTTATATGTGACTTGAAAACAATAAATGATCCAAAAATTATTAGAAAATCAATTATATCACTCAGTAATATGTTGATGAGAGCTGTTAGTCCAAATCAGCATTGCCTAGGGAGATTAATAAAATGCATATTCCTAGGCCACATACCTGGTGACTCTGATTCAAGAGGTTTGTAACAAGGCTCAAATTCTGTATTTTTGATAACCATCTCACATGGTTCTGATGCACCCAGTTCTGGAGAGATATTGGGGAATCACTGAGATAGAAAAGGAGACAGTTTTGATGAAATCGATTTTTCTGTTTGTGCACAGTGTTTTGGCACCATGCAGACACTCGGAGTCTGAGTATTGAGTTTGGACGATACAAACAGGCGACTCATAATAATTAAGCATGGACAGGCTGATGTGCAGTGTACATCCATACACAACTGGCTATGACTGCATCTTCGATTCAGCCTGTTCTGAGAACACCTGCTAGGGGTTTGAGTAAATTGGAAAGAGTCAATTCCTTCCTTCTCACACTCTCCTGCTCCCTTACCCAACATCATCAGCCCCTGTGTTCTAGTCTCCTTGACATTTCCTGAAGCCAACAGCTGCTATTAAGTAAGTGTGACCAATCAGACTTCTGGTGGGAGAAACATCCCAGAGATAAACCATTTTTCACACAAAGTTCTTAAAAAATGCTTCATTTTGATATCACAGTAGAAACCTTACTTGTTGACTAAAGAAAACAGTAACTCAAGAGACAGCATATAAGAGTAAACAGCAAATAAAACGTAAATAAAAATAAGGTAATTTTCTTTCTTTCCTTGAGATTTAGAGTCTGTTTTCTTCAGTCATTAGTAAATTGCCCTTTTGTGTGTATAACTCACTAAATTTAGCTATATGCTCTTAAAAATAGCAAATGATTACATTTTCTCTGTGTCAGTCATTTGTCAATGTCACAGGTATCTGTGTTGTCTACCTAAATCTCTTTCCTGCCCCTCCTCCAAAATACACACACACACACACACACACACACACTCATCAATCCTGTTTTTCTCTATGTCTACATCTCCCCACTATAGGGGACTAGAGAGTAATAATAAAGACTTAAAATTTTCCCTTCTTTAGCTTTACCTCAAAAATCATCAGGTACTGTTCATAAGTTCTAAATACCTAGATGAGATTTTAAAACAGCCACTAATATATTGCAGCACATTTGCTGAGCACATATCACATAGCAGATGCTGTACTAAGCCACTAGGATATATCCCTTCAAAAAGCCAGGCATTAATCATGACTTCTTGAGCTTATACTCTAGGAGGGAAGTGATCCGGACTCAATTACCTCTATAGCTGCTTCTTGTTTTAAAATAATGATTATAAGTAAGAACGTTAACATAGGTATGAGATATTAAGGGTATGCATGGACTAAAAGACTTCACTGAGGTTAAATATGTCATGATTTAGATAAGACTGGTTTCCGAATTACATGAAATCAATAAACTACAAAAAAAGATGCTTCTTACATGTAATGTATTGATCTCACTTCCATTCAGAGATGCCAAGGGGTTCAGTGATCAGCCCCAGACCACACTGTGGGTTAGGACAGAGCAAGCAGAGCTATACATGCTGGTTTCCCGATTTAGTTTCAAAGTTTTTGACCATGCCATACAGCTTTTCGCAGTCCTAAAATGTAAGTTCAAAGGCCACCCTCAAACAATGGAGATTAAAAATGTGGGACCCAGCATATATCCAGACAAAACTCTAATCCAAAAAGATACATGTACCCCTATATTCATAGCAGTACTATTCACAATAGCCAAGACATGGAAACAATCTAAATGTCCATCAACAGAGGAATGGATAAAGAAGATGTGGTACATATGTACAATGGAATACTAACTACTCAGCTGTAAAAAAGAAAGAAATAATGCCATTTGCAGCAACATGGATGCAACTAGAGATTATCATACTAAGTGAAGTAAGTCAGAAAGAAAAAGACAAACACCATATGATATTACTTATATATGGAATCTAAATATGACACAAATGAACCTATCTTCGAAACAAAAACAGATTCACAGACATAGGGAACAGACTGGTGGTTGCCAAGGGGGAGGGGGTTGGGGGAGGGGTAGAGTGGGAGGTTGGGGTTAGCAGATGTAAGCTAATATATATAGAATGGATAAACAACAAGGTCCTACTGTATAGCACAGGGAAATATATTCAATATCCTATGATAAACCATAATGGAAAAGAATATTAAAAAAAAGAATGTATATATATGTATAACTGAATAACTTTGCTGCACAGCAGAAATTAACACATTATAAATCAACTGTACTTCAATTTTAAAAAAATGTGGGACCCAGGACTCATTACAATAGTTACTGTGCCAGTAAATTTGATGTAGAAAATATACTTTTATGCCAGCCAGCTGAGTTTAAGCACTGTAATCAGAAAACAAACAAAACTCCTTCTCAAAGCAAATCTCAAACTTTAGTGCCCTTCTTGATAAAGTCAAGGGTTGCTTGGACCTTAACATATAAAAGAGGTGTATTAAATAATTATCAAGGTTCAAATGTTGGCATTAACTTCCAGTAATTTTTTCCTCTTTTAAAAAAGAAAACTTTGTATTAAAAAATTTCAAAGGGTTTTACAGAATGTAAAACAGTTTTTATAAACCCGTAACATAATGGTATAATATGAAATAAACTTAAATTGAATGCACACAATTTCCTTTCAAGGTACTCTTATTTTTAAAAAGTTAAGGAAGAATGCTTGAAAAACATCTTTTGATTTTATGATTCCCAAAATAGCCTTTAAAAAATAAGGACAACATGAATTTGCTCATCCTTAAAGAGGAGCCTGTTGCTTCCACTCATTTCAACAATAGTAATTTAGCTTAGTTTTTGTTATCTACTCAGATACACGCTGTGGGTTGTATACTCCCCGGGTGCTCAATAAATGGCTGCTGCTGGACTGACTGACAGATGTGTTTGATCTCCTCAGCACTACAGTAGTGAGCACAAACAGATATACAGATGCTGAAAGGGAATAGTTCATGGATTTAGAAAGCGAGGGAGGGCAAGGGGAGGAGGTTAGGGCTCATCAAAGGGCTGAGACACTTCAGTTCTATGTGCCATTTGAAATTCATGTCCGTCAATTATTGGAAACATACGTAGGGAATTAGTGAAGCTGAGCTACACTCAAAAAAAGTGTTACAGATTACTGTTACTATTAGATAAATAAAATAGGGTTCTATCTTGATCTTTTATTTTCCTCCCAAATATTTTTATAAATTTCAAGAGGCAAGCAAAACTTACTAAGTAGTGCAGCCTAGGCCCTAGAATACACCATATATCTATTATCAGTTCCTATGGGCCAGGCTCTGAGGTCTGACTGGGCATGTAATGACAGATAAACCAGTCATACAGGCAAGGTATCTCTCTCACCATGGGCACCAACCTGTATTAATCATGACTTTTATTTTTTATATTCTCATGCTTTGACATACTGTGGCCTTGCTGACCCTGGAGAAACTGACCCTCCTGGGGTTAGCCAATTCCTAGAGACAGCAACAATTCACCTGGAAAATGTGCCTTTCATATGCAAACCAACCAATCCAGAGCCTGTTCCTCCAGCCACCTCTTTTACTGGGGTCTTGCACTCCGGGTCACTATCCCTCTTGCCCTAATTACTCCAGAGCTAGGTACCAGACAAGAAGGGACAGCTGCTATGCCACAGAGCCCACTGAAATTATTCAAACTACCTAATCCTAAACCTGCTGACCCTGTCTCACCAGTTCCTTCCCATAGAAACCACAATATAAGCTTGGGACCATGTTTTCCTCTTGCTCTGTCTACCTCCTGACTGACCCTGGTGCTCCCCGACGTGGCCTGGCATGGCATCCTTTGCCTTGTGTTTCTAGGGACCTGTGAGTGGAACCAACTTTTTCCTTCATGACAGTCATGTATGTGTCTGAATGTCTTTGAGTGTCTTACCAGTCCTCATTAAAACAAATCCTGGCTACCCTTAGTACGTAACTCTACCAAACCATTATTTGCTTTCAACTAAGGGCTCTGAGATAATTTGGGGTTGGTGGGGGGCATGAGGTGCATGACCAAGGCAGTAAGCATCTACAATTACAGCTAAATGAGTTATGAATTCTCTATAAGGAAGGAAAAGGCCATGCAATGAATTCAAGAGAACTAGATCTCATGTTATGTCCAGTGTATGAAAGGCAATAATTTAGAAGCATTTTAAAGATAAAGCTAAGTGTCAACCTCCAAATAAATTTCAAGGAATGAGATGGTTTATCCACATAGGCCAGACTGTATTTATCATTTTCATTTCATTCATTCTTCAAAAGTCATGTAGCAAGGTTTTTCACAGCATGGGTGTAAACATCTGTGGTCAGAAAATCCTGATGGTTGTAGTTGAAAGTACTTGTGCTTTGAAGGATTAGATGGAACCCAGGATTGAATAATTTTTACATAGTTATGAAAATAATGATCCATGTTAAAGAATTAAAGTTTTGCAGTCATATATACTTTAGGAACCAAAAATCAATATTAATTAACATTGTTAAAATGCTCTCAGTGTGCTCAATATTTTAAAATACATTTTTCCTACTCTTTAGAAATACATTTATGATTATGAAATGGTGACTGAATTCCATCTTTTTTTACAGAAAGAGCAACAGTAAAATAAAGAGGATTTTTATTTTGAGAATGGATGATAGAAATCTCCCTTCTCCCAACATGGAAACATGGCCGTAGTTTCCATGACCTACTTGAATGAAGACCATTTATATGCTTAACAGTAGCCATGACGTAGGCCTCCTTACATCTGGTACTACCAGACCACTTACTCAACACTTGGCTGTTCC
>RJWK010022261.1:0-30019 GCA_004363435.1 Platanista minor | reverse complement strand
CTTCCCTGGTGGCGCAGTGGTTAAGAATCCGCCTGCCAATGCAGGGGACACGGGTTCGAGCTCTGGCCAGGAAGATCCCACATGCCGTGGAGCAGCTAAGCCCATGCGCCACAACTACTGAGCCTGCGCTCTAGAGCCCGCGAGCCACAACTACTGAAGCCCGCGCGCCTAGAGCCCGCGCTCCGCAACAAGAGGAGCCACCGCAATGAGAAGCCCGTGCACCGCAACGAAGAGTAGCCCCCGTTCGCCGCAACCAGAGAGAGCCCGCGCGCCGCAACAAAGACCCAACACAGCCAAAAGAAAAAAAGACCATCCCTCACCTCACTTAGCACATACACGTGTGCACCTGCACACACATACGCACATATATACGCACAGAGTTTTAGTTTTAGCTAGCTTAAATGGGTTTTGTTCCTTGTGACTAAAGAACTGGACTGAGATATTGCCCTTAATGGAAGAAGAGGAAAGATGAGCAACCAGTTGTGTGACTGGTATTCCCTCACATGATAGCAAACCAAACTGATTGAGACTGTGTATCACGTAGCTTTTGCTGCATAACAAACCATCTTGAAATTTAGGGGCTTAGAATAACAAAATATTTGATTTAGTTCACAATTCTGTGGATTATCAGTGACGACTGGCACATTTGTGATGGCTCTTCTGGACGAGGCCAGCTGGGCTGAGGCTAGACATTCTAGGATAGCCTCACTGACACGCCTGGTGGTTGTTAAGCTGGTTTTTCTAGTAGGGCCTCAGTAGCAATGACTTGTCTCTGCTCCACGAGGTCTCTCATCCTCCAACTGGCTAGCCCAGTCTTCTCCGTGTGGTACTTTGAGGACTAGCAAAGGAGCCCTGGCCCAAATGAAGAAGCTTCTTTTAAGTCTCTGCTCATGTCATAGTTACTGTTGCTCCCTTAGCCAAAGCAAGTCACCTGGTCAAATGTAAACCAGGGTGATGGAGACTAAGCAAGGGCTTGGATACAGGAAGGAGTGAACACATTGGAAGCCATTATTGCAACAACATAGGACAAACTACAACGGGCGGGGAGCGAGGAGGGAATATTGCTAAAGAAGGACCTGTGAGCAAAGGCCAAAGGCCAGGGGAGTGGTATTTTTCAAGGACTGAGTCTAAGAAAACCTCCAGTTTGCTACAACTTGTCCCACATACCTTTAGAAGAGATCAAGATTTTAACTCAGAGACTCGTGTGACTCTAAAGCCATGTGAACACAGGTCTAAACAGTTATAAAGCGGAATGAAATCTTGCCATTTGCGACAACATGGATGGAACTTGAGGGCATTATCCTAAGTGAAATAAGTCAGACAGAGAGACAAATACCGTATGATCTCACATGTGGAATCTAGAACACGAAACAAACAAAACACAACTCATGGATATGGAGAACGGTGTGGTGGTTGCCAGGAGCAAGGAAGGTTGGGGGTTGGGTGAAATGGGTGAAGGGGTCCTGGAGGTACAGACTTCCGGTTGTGAAAAGTATAGGTCATGGGTATGGTGAGCAGCATGGTGATGATAGTCAATGGCCTTGTCGTGCATGTTTGAAGGTTGCCAGGAGAATGGATCTTGAACGTTCTTATCACAAGAAAAAAAATTTGAGGGGGACTTTTTATGGTGATGGATGGTGACTAGACTTATTGTGGTGATCAGTTTACAGTGTCTGCAGGGTCGAATGGTTACATTGTACACCTGAAAGTAGTATAGTGTTGTATGCCAATCATACCTCAGTTTTTAAAAAAAAAAAGAAAGGAAAAATGTTATCAAATATACAAGTCTCTGTAGTATTTCCACTCTCATTGGAATATATAGTCTGCCTTCCCTCCTTCAGAAAAAAAGAATATCAGTAGAATTAACAGGGGGAAAATATCAAAAGATTGGAAATAGTCTTTCCTGAATGCAATCCACATAACAAGCTCTCTTATACTTCTTAGCAGAGAAGGCTCCCAAATAATAAATGTAATTATACAGGGAAAAGCTATTCTGCTGCAAAACACTTCACTGGGGGTACCACAGAAGGCGTCAAACCCTTACTTGAAATGGGGCTTGTTCCTTTAAGCTTCAGAACCACATAGTCTGTGAATCATCACTCTGTCCTCTATTTCTGAACACATATGCCAGTGTGGGTGTCCCTATCTGTGAGACTAGCAGACTGCGGGGGGTGGGGAGGTCTCTAAAGGATGAAGCAATATGGACTCTGTCACCTGTGGAATATGCAGGCATCTCAAAGTATCTAGACATTGGCACTGCATCAAAGCAAGTTCTCTTTAATGGGCAGAGACGTCCTCTCACCCCATCCAAAGGAAACGGAGGTCATGAGAGGAGAGTCATACAAACTCATGGTTTCTTCATTGTACAAATACTAATTTACAGAGAGAAGCTATCTTCCCTTTAACCAGGTTCCTCTTGCTATGTTGCCTAACCAGTGATTGTGACATCACCATCATTTCCAGACATGAACTACAAAGAGAAAATTTCCGTTTGTGGACCGTAGTGTCATGAGCCAGCAATTAGGGAAAAGGGCATGAAGGGGAGTGGAGAAGTTAAGGTATATTTGAAAATGTAAGTACAAAGTGTTCTTGAAGTTCTCCTGACTAGCAGGGGTTTGGGGACCAACTATTCTTAAAAGGAGGAAAAAGCCCTCTGTTCTCCAGAAGTTAGTGATTCCATGATGTGCCACTTTTCACAAAATATTTAAAATAGCCTTAGCTTTAAAAAAGTATTAAATTCATAAGCTTATTAAAATACAGCTAAAAAGAATTCTGATAAAATTTATTTTATCGTAAGCAAGGAAGTATACCAGTGCAAGCAATGTGGTCAAAAGTGAAGGAGGCTGAGGGAATTCCCTGGTGGCCCAGTGGTTAGGACTCCGCGTTTCCACCGCAGAGGCGTGGGTTTGAGTTTGACCCCTGGTCGGGGAACTAAAGTCGTGCATGCCTCGAGGCGCTGGCCGTAAGTAAATAAATACATAAATAAGTAGGTAGGTAAGTAAGTAAAGGAGGTGGAGACCAGAGAATCGAAATGGCAACGGGAGGGAAAGAGCGGTGGTTTCTCAACCAAAGTAACGAATGCCCAGTAACATACAGCCAGCTGAGGAGAATAAGTAGGGGACAGAACCATTCCTATCTATCAAAACTACGTCTACAGGTTTTTTTTTTTTAATAGTTTTTTTTTTTTTTTTTTTTTTTTTTAGAGCAGTTCTTGGTTCACAACAAAATTGAGCGGGAACGATAGAGAATTCCCATATGGCCACTGCCCCCATACCCACAGCCTCCCCCGTTATCAGCATCCCCTACCAGAGCGGTACATTTGTTACAACTAATGAACCTACGTTGACACATCATTATCCCCGACTGTCCGTAGTTTACGTGAGGGTTCGCTCTTAGTATTTACAGTCTGTGGTTTTAGACACATGTGTAATAACACATATGCATCATTATAGTAACGATACAGACCTGAAAATCTTCTGTGCTCTACCTCTTCATCCCCACACATCCCCACCCCACAAGCCCCAGGCAAGCACTGATCTTTTTACGGTCTCCATAGTTTTGCCTTTTCCAGATTGTCACATAGTTGGAATCATATAGTGTGTAGCCTTTTCATATTGCCTTCTTTCGCTTAGCAATGTCCATTTAAGATCCCTTCATGTGTGTTCATGGCTTGAGAGCTCATTTCTTTTTAGCGCTGAATAATATTCTCTTGTCTGCACGTACCACCGTTTGTTTACCTATTCACCTACTGAAGGACATCTTGGTGGCATCCAAGTTTTGGCAGTTATGAATAAAGCTGCTATAAACATCTGCTGCGGGTTCTTATGTACATATAAGTCTTCAGCTCCTCTGGGTAAACACCGAAGAGCACAATTGCTGGATCCTATGGTAAGAGTTTGTTTAGTTTTGTAAGAAACTGCCATGGTGTCTTCCAAAGTGGCTGTACCATTTTGCGTTCCCACCAGCGATGAATCAGAGTTCCTGCTGCCCCACATCCTTGCCAGCATCTGGTGTTTCTCTATGGTTTTTAATTCCTCGTTCTGTAACACAGATTGGTGATAGAGATGAAGACCTAGGTTTTGTGTACAGTGGTGAGATACGGGGCCTTGGGAGAATGGAGTACAAAAAGTATGGTAGAAAAACTCTGAAGAAAGGCCACAGGGAATTCCCTGGCGGTCCAGTGGTCAGGACTGTGTGCTTTCACTGTCAAGGGCCTGGGTTCAATCCCTGGTCAGGGAACTAAGATCCCACAAGCCACAGTGTGGCCAAAAATAAAGAAAGAAAGAAGCTACAGGGTTTTTTTTCACTGATGGCTCACTAATTAATATATATATAATGTTTATATGTTTACAGTATCTTTGGAAAATAGTACTGTTGATTCATTGTAGGCTGGCATGTACTCCGAGTTCTTTTTCCATGAATAGTAACAAATTCGTAAGGCACACATGTGCATCTCACCACTTCGTGACCAACTTCATACATTTGAGTGACCTTGGACAAGCGACTTAGATTCTTGCCTTTATTTTCTCCCACTCCAATACGTTCAGCTGAGCTAGGTAATCTGAAAAATTATTTCCAATCCTTTAATTAAAAAAAAAATAAATCCATGTGTTTCTTCACACATGTGTTTCTTCACACATCTTCATCCATATGTCTCTCATAACTCTGTGAACCAGCTGGGTGTATCTGGTTTTCCTGCTTTAGGTGATGTTGGCTAAGGTCACTCATTCAGCTAGGCCACTCATTTAGCAGCTGCAGTCAGCTGGGAGCTCTGCTGGGGCTGAAATATCCAAGATGGTTTCATTCACATATCTGGAAGTTGGTGTTGGTCAGCTAGAATGCCATAGTTCTCCTCCACGTGGCTTCTCATTGGCTAGTTGGTTAGTTTGGCTTTCTTAACAGCATGGCGGCTCAGTTTCAAGAGGGCATATGTTTCTTGCACAAGTGCTTATCGAGTCTCCATCTGCATCATGTTTGCTAACATCCCATTGACCATGAAAGTCTAACATCCCATTGACCATCAAAGTCACGTGGCCCAAGCCAAATCTCCTCTGCACCTGTGAAGGGACAGAAGTGAGTTGTGACTAGTTTGGGTGAGTGAGAGTCGTTACAGGAGGTGGCAATGTGTATAAGGCGATGGATGGGTGTTGTCTGCTTATCAAGGGAAATGTTACCGCTTTATACCAAAGGCATTATTAATATGGACAGCCTTTGACACAATGTATTCCAAGAAACAAGTTTATATTTTGCAATGGTTTGTATGTACTGCCCATGATGCCTGTGACAGTTGTCTGCCTTTATTTTGTATCCAGCAGCAAAGCTTATAATAAAACTTTAAAATAATCCCCCCCCCCCGACAAATGTGGGAAGTTACAGCACAAGGACATTATTATCAAAAGGCATGACTCATTAGGAACCACCTAAGTAACAGTCTATCACACTGATTGATTGATTGATTCATTCATTCAACCATCACTTGTAGATCACCCAGACCCTAGGGATATAATAATGATCAGGACAAAATCCCTGGCACCAAGGAGCCTTGCACACTGCGTTTGAGGGGTCGGGGTAGGGAGAAGGTGGCAGGAATCTGAATCCTTAACAAGTGCCCTAGGTGATTCTGACACAGACTTATGTTTGAGAATCTCTGCCCTGAACCTTTACTACCAATATTCTAAGTGTATTATTTGATTGTTAGCAGAAAACTAAGATTTGGGACAAAAAGGTCTACACAAGTCATAAGACAGATTTCTCATACCTCACAGTTCTGCCAAATCCTAGAAAAAGAGAAATGCCAGCATACCCATAGCACAGTGGTTCTCAAAGTGTGGTCCTTGTACCAGCAGTATCAGCACCACCTGGGAGCTTGTTAGAAATGCACATTTTCAGAACTCATCTACTAAACCAGAAATTCTGGGGTTGTGGGCCCAGGTTTTAACAAGTCCTCTAGGTGGTTCTAATGTACGTAAAGTTTGAGAATCATTGCCATATGCTAACTCTGTTACAACTGTAACGTTGCATGAAGTGATACATAATATTAGGTAGTTATACTTAAGATTATTAACATGCATGCGAGTGGATTGTCCAGTTCGCGTGGGGAGAGGGGGAGGCGCCCAATTTGGCTGTTTTTATCAAGTATATTTAAATTTTGGATCTGTCTTTAACTTCCTCTGCTACCTTGGGCAAAGCACTTCGTACATCTGCCTGTATCATCCCAGTCCCGTAAAATAAAGGAGTGCTGCTCCTATTTATTGTCATCCTTTCCAGCACTAACTTTCCATGTTATGGGTTTGTTTTTTGTTTTTTTTTTCGTATCTGTATCAATCCATATCCAAGTAATCATTAGAATAGCAGGGAGAGATTAAGGAAAGGCTAGCTTTCCAAATAGACTAGAGTCGAAAAAGTAAGACAGGCAAATATGGAAAGACCAAGAAGCACTACTGGACCAAAAAAAAAAAAAAATCCCTAAGGAAATGTAGCCTTTCTGCTTATGTAAATTCTGTGTTAATTAAAGAACAAGAAAAACTAGAGGAGGAGTAAGTGAAACAGCCAGAGACTCTCCAAGGGGTGGGTGGGGAGTTAACACAACACTGATTTCTTGCTCTACCAGTCAGAAATATTTCACAGTGAGCTTTTGGTGACTCAACCTACTTAAATCATTTGCATGAAGGACCTTGGTCTTTACCTCTGGATTTCTTTGATAGAAACACACTTGCCAGTGAGACTACATCTGGCCTTTCATGATGAACTGTGCTGCTTGTAGAGTGCTTTCACAGACACTATGTCACTTCAGTCTCACATTAACCCACCCACGTCAGTGATTTTCCCAGTTTTACAAACAAGCAGAAGAAGGACATGGGAGGCAATGAGTTTCTCAAGTTTAGGAAGATTAAGTGCTGAATGCCAGGGCCAACACTAGACCAAGGTCCTTAGTTTTCCAATCCAGTGTTTCTTCTACCGCTTTGCCTTCAAATCTCAGCGGGTTTTGGGGAGATCAAGGCGGACCATCCTACCTTTTTCCTTTTTATCCATCTCTCTTCCTAGTTTTCCTCAGGTTGCTCTCAAAGGGCACTAGGCTTGTGCCGCGGAGATGGAAATTCTAGTCTTGGTTCTACCACAGAAGGACTCAGATGAGTCACTTATGCACTCTGGGCCTCACGTGGACCATTGTTATGATGAAATTAAATTCATATTTGATGGCAAGACAAGAAGAATTTGAACATAAAATTACTCTCTGCCTGTTGGGGCTTCCTCCCTCCCCTTTAGTGTGTATTGTGCATCTGCATCAACCAGACCTCCTGAGGAGATAACATTCCTTCTTAATTTTGTAAAGAGACAGGGTGACCCACTACTAGCTTTCTACATGCAGATCTGCATTGTGCAAACTGTCAATATGTCGTTTGACATTTCACCCTTTGTCTCAAAAACATAACTGTGCTGTGTCTTCTAACAGTCCTCAGAGCTTTCTAAAAGACTGTCTCCTGGGTTTTAATCCTCAGGTTGGCTCGAATAAAATTTTCCATTTCTTTCTTAGATTGACTATTGATTATTTTTTCGTTTTGCAGCACATGGGATCTTAGTTCCCCGATGAGGGATTGAACCAGTGCCCCCTGCAGTGGAAGCCCGGAGTCTTAACCACTGGACTGCCAGGGAAGTCCCTTGATTACTTTGTCATCAACAGTTATTTCTAACTTTTTCGCAATCGTAGTATGAAAAATGGAATCAGAGGATATATCGGTTGACTTTTACATTTATATAGATTTAAGTTTACAGACTGTAGCTGGGGGTTAAAGGGATGAGAGAGGGCAGGCAAACTGGGGAGATTCCAAAGAGATAAAAGCAAATAGGCTTATGACAGTCGGAGTAAATATTTAGGGTGTGGACTTGAGATAAGGCTGAGCTGGATTCTGCCACTTAAGACCCTTCCCTTGGTATCAATAATCAGTATCAAGACTGCAAAACAAAGAGCTTTGTGGGAGTCTTAGGAATTGCAATTCTGGAGACACAGATTCAGGTTCTGTTCTGGGGAAGAGAAAGAGTCAGGGGCTTATATAGCCAAAAGCCATAAGGTTGTTCAAGAGTTACAGTTGACCCAACACAAGAAAGGAAATATTTGTCTTTAAGGAATCGTGAGTTATTTTAGGGTAGGGGTCCGATAAGTATCTTGAGTTTCTGGAACATTGGGCAGATGTTCTGGATGCCTATGTTAAGACAAGAAGGGATCACAGTTCAGATTCTATCTGGGATGAGACGTGCATAAGTCACATTTCCTCAGTGGCCTAAGTTCTGTTTGGGTGAAAGGAATAAGGATGTGGAACACAGACGATTGTGGGAACCACAGGATCAATAAGTTTCAGAATCTCTCATGTACCTCTAGCCCCACTTTTACTGAAATGTCTGAATTCTGATCACATGATGCTCCTGAACAAATAGTTTGCTGTCCTGTTAGAATGTGAGAGTCAAAAAAGTGTGTGAAAGTTCAAACATGGTCAGGGATTTTTTTTTTTTTTCTTTTAATGGATCGGAGTGGTAGGTTTGGTGGCGTTTTTTTTTTTTTTTAACTTTTAAAAATATAAGTTTATTTATTTTTAAAATTTTTGGCTGCATTGGGTCTTCGTTGCTGCGTGGGGGCTTTCTCTAGTTGTGGCGCATGGGCTTCTTACCGCAGTGGCTTCTCCTGTTGCAGAGCACAGGCTCTAGGCGCACGGGCTTCAGCATTTGCGGTACGCGGGCTCAGTAGTGGTGGCTCGCAGGCTGTAGAGCGCAGGCTTAGTAGTTGTGGTGCACGGGCTTAGTTGCTCTGCAGCATGTGGAATCTTCCCGGACCAGGGCTCGAACCCGTGTCCCCTGCATTGGCAGGCGGATTCTTAACGACTGCGCCACCAGGGAAGCCTGGTGGCTTTCTTTTTACTGCCTGTTAGCATCAAGGAAATCCTTATCTATTTCAGTCAGTTAAGTTTTTCAGGGTGTCTAGGGGCAAGTTAGCCTAGTTCCTTTACATGTGCCTTTATGCCTGTCTGTGTCTTTTCCTCTTCCAGGAAATTCAGAAATACTGATTCATCTGCACTCCTATGCTAAAGCAAGCCAGTTTATCAGTAGTTACCAAGTCCAGCATCTCTACAAGTAGGCCTCATCTGGAACACTAGAATTCGATTTCTAGACAGAGTACAGGAAAATTTGCTTCCAGAGCAAGAGTTGTAAAACTATAAACAGAGAGATGAATAAGTGAGGTGGTGTAGAGGAAGGCGGGGGGGGGGGGGGGGGGGAAATAGAAATGATGTTCCAGAACCGTGAGAGATTGGGGAAATGGGGTGGAAAAAAATGCGAGAGTGGAAATAGTACAATGCTTTTGAAATTGATTGAGCATGCTAGTTTACAAAATCAATTTAGTGATTTTTCTTTTGCAGTACGCGGGCCTCTCACTGTTGTGGCCTCTCCCGCTGCGGAGCACAGGCTCCGGACGCGCAGGCTCAGCGGCCGTGGCTCACGGGCCCAGCCGCTCCGCGGCATGTGGGATCTTCCCGGACCGGGGCACGAACCCGCGTCCCCTGCTTCGGCAGGCGGACTCTCAACCACTGCGCCACCAGGGAAGCCCAATTTAGTGGTTTTTCAACCAGCGTTTTTTAAAAAGTGATATGCAATAGAGTAAAAAAGATACAGAATGCATAGCATTGATGGATAAATATTGTTTTGGAAACATTTAAAATATATGTAAAAATATATAAAATGTATTTTTATATATGTAATTATATAAATTATAAATAAATGCGCGCCCGCACGCGCGCGCACTCCCCCCCTCCCCACACACACACACGTCGGCACACAGGCCTGGGGTTGTTTTATAAGCTATTTCTCACATTGGGTCTCGGTCCAGACTTTGAAAACTCCTGGAACATAGGATCTAAAAGAATCCAGCAAGGTAAATTCAAGGTCAAATAAGCAGGACTCTTTTCTCCTTTTGCTGTCCACATCATTTACCGGCGGGAGAGGAAAAGGGCCTGTGATGGAGGGGACACCAGACTGAGGTCAAGCGAGGAGCAAGGGCGCATCAACAGGGAGGAACCCGGCGACTTCTTTCCGGATAGTCTACTGATGACCCCAGGAGGTTGATTTTGAGCGCTTCACTTAAACGCCAAACTGAAAGAACTTCCTCGTTCTTTATCCCTGAAAAGCCTCCAAAGGCGAAGGATCCGTGCTGCTCCTGAAGGTGACACTACATAGGGTCAGTCCCAGTAGAGGGGATTATTCTTTTCTTGGACGAGGAACCGGGAAGTGGGCGGGGCGTGGGAAGCGCGGGAAGGCCCGGTAGGGTCGGTCCAAAGAGTGACTCACGTCTTGCTCTGACAGCCCACCAGAGGAACAAGCAGTTCTGCCCTTTGGGACCCATCCGCGAGCGGAAGCCCCAGGGCGCTGGTAGGGTTGTGCCTTTTCCGCGGGCCAGAGACGCTCCGTGACCGTGGGCACCACCTGCCTCAGCCCCGGCCCTGAGGCAGGCCGGCTTGGCAGCCTGGTCGCCGGGCCCACGTGACCAGCCGCGCGGGCCACCGCCTCCGCCGCGCCCAGGCTCCGCCCCCGTGACGTCTCGCTACTTCAGATTGTCTGAATGTTCCTTCTCTTTCCGCTTTCGGTAATTGGTCGGCCAGGCAGACAGCGCCCCCCCCTCCGCCCCGCCCCCGGAGTCGTGGGGAACGCTGGTGGGGGCGGGGCCTGGGCTGGAGGGGCGGGGTGAGAAGGCTCCGCGCCGGTAAAGGGGCCGCCCGAGCGCGGTCCGAGCCATATCTATACTGCTGCCGGCCCCCCCGGCCCTCCCGACTCGCCGCCCGCCCCTTCGCCGCCCGCCGCCGTCACCAGGGAAACGGGCCGCGACCGCCCGCCGACCCCAAGCTGGTTTCATGGCAGCCGCGAAGAAAGCAGTTTTGGGGCCGCTGGTGGGAGCAGTGGACCAGGGCACCAGCTCGACGCGCTTTTTGGTGAGCCCGGGGTGCCCCTGAGGAGGTGATGAACCGGGGCGGGAGCCTTGGAACGCCGGGGCTGGGTGTCGCGTCCCCATCCCGTTCTTCCCACGGCCCGGGGCCCCGGCCGCCAGGCAAGAGAAGGAGGCCAAGAGCCCCGGAGCGGGACTTGCCACGCTGGAGCTGCCCCGCCCGGGCCTGGGGGATCGCGGCCTCTCGCGACCCCCGCGGCTGAGCTGAGCAGCCCTGGCCTTGAAGGAGGAACCGGGCCGCCTTCTAATGGGGGGACTCCTCCCCCGAAGGGAGCTAGGACTCGTCGAGCGTCCGTGCAGAGCAGCCCGCCTGCAGCCAGGGACAGGTGGCCACATTGACCACTGCTGCAGTCTTCCCCAGAAGCATTTGGCCTGCCGGAGGCAGGACGTCCTTGGATGGGGGAAGCTGTGTCACGGCTGTGGTGGCCTAACAGCGTCCTTTGGAGCAGGGGAACGAATATAGTATTAGCGTGATGATGCCTTGTCATTCTCTCCCACAGACATTGCAGAAGGTAGAATGCTAAGGCGGGGGGGGGGGGCCGGCGAGGGGCAGAGCACATAAGGAAAAAGTCACACTACACTGCTTTTACCAGCATCTTTATTTAATTTCGAAGATTCGTAAATTTCACTTCTGATACTTTGCCCATTACAAAGATGACTGTCCTCTCTGCGCTTCACAGCGTAAAGCGGCAGGGAAATTCTATTTCTCTTTTTATTTACCATGTCTGACAGCAGAGTTTTGCCATAATGGAGTGCCATTTAAGTGACTTTCTGCTGATTAATTTGTTTTGGGCAGTTAGGAAACTTGCCCTTAAAGTGATCTAGCACTGACTTCAGTAAGATAATTTAAAAGTAATTTTAAAAAACTTTCGGTTAAGAGCCCATGCTTTCAGTGGACATTTGACTAATCTGGCAAGTTGACGTAAATATTTAATGACTACTTAGCTCCCTCTTCACTTGTTTGTCTCAAGTCATGTTTTTTTGTTTTTTGTTTTTGCGGTACGTGGGCCTCCCACTGTTGTGGCCTCTCTCTTTGCGGAGCACAGGCTCCGGACGCTCAGGCTCAGCGGCCATGGCTCACGGGCCCAGGCGCCCCGCGGCATGTGGGATCTTCCTGGACCGGGGCACGAACCCGCGTCCCCCGCATCGGCAGGCGGACTCTCAACCACTGCGCCACCAGGGAAGCCCTCAAATCATGTTTTCATGCATTATTTAGTATTTATATATACTGTATGTATGCATTGTACATACAGTATATATATATATATATATATATATATATTTTTTTTTTTTTCAGAGTTCTGTTTAGTTGACCACTTGACCAAAACCTGCATTTGTACCTTCATTTTTTTAGTGAGTGAGTATTTTTTTTAATTAATTAATTTATTTATTTTTGGCTGTGTTGGGTCTTCGATTCTGTGCGAGGGCTTTCTCTAGTTGCGGCGAGTGGGGGCCACTCTTCATCGTGGTGCGCGGGCCTCTCACTGTTTTGGCCTCTCTTGTTACAGAGCACAGGCTCCAGACGCGCAGGCTCAGTCGTTGTGGCTCAGGGGCCCAGTTGTGGCTCCGCGGCACGTGGGATCCTCCCGGACCGGGGCTCGAACCCGTGTCCCCTGCATTAGCAGGCAGACTCTCAACCACTGCGCCACCAGGGAAACCCCTGTACCTTCATTCTGATACTCATCTCTCTTGTCTAAAGTCAAAAGCCTTCAGTCCAGTTTTAGCTTGGTTCTTATTTAATGACTTACCCTGGTTTGAGCTGCCAAGACATAATGCTACCGTCTCTTCCATTGTTTACCTTCTGATCACGCAGGGCAGGTTTCACTATGTCTTATTTTCATGTAAGTGTCTATAAAGTAATCCTGAATCATAAGTAAGAAACTTAGTCTAACTGGATTTGATTAATAAAATACACAATCATCACTACCATCTTCCCAAATTAAGAAAGACCATTAAGACAGTGCGCTAACTGTGGGTTGAGTTTTTGAAGCCGTATTCAAGAATTGCCCCCACCAATGCCTGCAGGGGCCAGGCAGGTAGAGGGAGGAGGGCAGACTGGAGAGCAGACTCAGGCTCAGGGGAAGCCTATAGCTGCCAGGCAGGAACACTAGCCCCGTGCTGCCAAATCTTCAGATTCTTTAAGAAAAGCTGGTAGTCTAGAGTTTTCAGTGAAATCTTCCTGTTCTTAAATGTTGGCAACTAGCTCCTAGTGGATTGTACGGGCCAAACCAAACATGGCAGTCGCTCTCAAGTTTATGCAGCCTTTGCCCTCTATGAAAGTGGGTAAAATATTTCATAACTCTGTAGGCTGCCTTTTTAGTTACCAGCCTGACTGTGTGTCTTTCTTCCTTTTGACCTTTCACTGTTGCTGTCCATGTAGCCCAGCAATCTTCTTTATCTACTGCAGGTTGTTCCTGGTCCCTTCGGCTTTTGTTGCCCAAGAGGCATCTTTCTGCATTGGTGGGGAAGGAATGAAAACTTCGTATCATCACAATCAGTTGTTCAGTGTCATGAGCCTTTAAAACGTTGGGTCCTGTTTACTGTGGCTTGATCTCAGTGAGTAAGCTCAGGTGCACATTCAGAAGGTTCCCGTCCTGCTTATAGAATGATGTTTAAAAGTTGATCAATAAAGTTTCCAGCTGCTTGAGAAACAACTGCGCAAGAAAGCTTCAGAGGTAGATAAAAGACTACCTGTGTGAAGGGATCCTGTGTGAAGTAGAGAAGAACTTGGGACTGGTTTAGAAAGGGTTGTTTTTTCCCCCTTGGTTATAAGGACAGAGGTTTGCTAAAGCACTCCCTACGAAATACAGATAATAGATTTGCTGAATAAGTGCTTCAGTCGCAAGGTGATGCCCAGGAGTTGTTCTCGTCATATTGTTCCACGTTGTAATTATGACTCAAAAATATTTGCTTACCTTCTCAGGAAAGAATACAGCAGATAAGAACTGTCATAAGGAAGCTTATAGAGTAAAAGGTATTAAAATAATTTCCTGACCATTATTCATTGAATTGTCATATCTCTTTCAACATTCACAAGACCAATAACCTGGCTAAGTTTTCTTTTCCCTTTTTCTGTGCCAGCCATATTGGCTTTCTCGCATAAGGGACACAAGATTTCTTTGTTCATGTTCTTTCATCCAAGGGAAATGCCTCCTCCCTGTGAAAATTTCCCATATCTGCTTCTTGAAATTGTGCTCTTCCTCCAAATTGTACTCAACTGCCATCTCTTGGTAGAAGTCTTCCTCAAGCCCTTAGTCAGAATTTCTCCCCCTTCCTATAGCATTCTTTTTTTTAATCTGTTAATAGCTCTTAGCACCTACTTCGTGTCATTGTATATCTGCTGTACTTGAAAGCAGGAACCTCCTTTTTTTTTTTTTTTTTTTTTTTGCGGTACGCGGGCCTCTCACTCACTGTTGCGGCCTCTCCCGTTGCGGAGCCCGGGCTCCGGACGCACAGGCTCAGCGGCCACGGCTCACGGGCCCAGCCGCTCCGCGGCATGTGGGATCTTCCCGGACCGGGGCACGAACCCGCGTCCCCTGCATCGGCAGGCGGACTCTCAACCACTGCGCCACCAGGGAAGCCCAGGAACCTCCTTTCTGAGACTTGTCCATCTTTGTATTCCTTAAAATATCTTGGTCAACATGACAAATGAACACCTGTTTTATCTACAGGAGCACTTTATACATATTTGTTGAATAGATTTTTATAGGTCAACTGAATTTTAAATCTGGTTTTCTTTTTTACCTTGTCAAAAAATATTAAAACTCTCTGACTTAGGTATGTTTGATTACTTAATTTCTTCTCTTTTAGTAGTAGACCTGCAGTTTTAGAACATGTTCGTTTCTTCCTCTAGTTGTCAAAGACTTAAATCTTGGGACCCCTATGCATGTGTTTTGTACCAAAGGAAAATTTCCAACTTGTCTGACAGGAAAGTGAACTGGGCTTGGCGTGTGTTTACCCAGATTGCAGAGTGGGAACTTCTTGGAAAGAGAATTAGTGTAACAGGTTTAAAGGAGGAGCCATTTCTTCGTAAGACAAAAGCTTCGGCTTAAACAGTCAACTTCCTTCTTTAATTTGGTAACTTTATTTTTTCCCCCGTTAAGTTGACTGCTAAAAAAAAACCCCCAAAAACAAAAAACAAAGGATTAGAATGTGTTGTGACTTGAAATGTGTCAGGCACTGCATTGAGGACTTTTCCAGCGTTATCTCATTTAATCCTCATGACAAATATGATGAAGGTAGCATTACCCAGATGATTAGACCCGGGCTGAAGAGTGTGCCCAAGGTTACAGAGTAACGTGGAACTGGGATTCAAGTCCAGGTCTGTCACAGTCAGAAGCCTATCCTCCTCACACCTCCTGCCTTAGGCTCCCGAGCTACCTGAGTACAGTCAAACCTGGGTATCTTAGGAGACTGGTTCCAGGACCCCCGTGGATACTAAAGTCCTAGGATGCTCCTGTCCCTTATATAATAAAATGGTGCATTATTTGCATAAAACCTATGCACATCTTTCCATATACTTCAAATCATCTCTAGATTACTTAAACCTAGCACAATGTAAATGCTATGTAAGTAGTTGTAAATAACAATGTAGATGCTCTGTAAACAGTTGCTAGGCCCAGGGCAAATTCAAGTTTGGCTTTTTGGAACTTTCTGGAATTTTTAAAAAAATATTTTTGATCTGTGGCTGGTCGAATCTACAGAAACGGAACCGTGGATATGGAGGGCTGACTGCACTGTGAAGGGAAGATGGGAGGCTGGGGAAGGCCATTTACCAGTTCTGATTATGGTCACAGATGAATCTTCACCAAGAAAAACATACTTACACACAGGTTTCACAATATGGAAATAAATGTTGCCTTTGAAAAAGTACTGCTGGTCGGGATCATCTTGTGACTCAGATTAAGCGGGGCCTGGGCAGGGCTTAGGTGTAGTCACCATGGATAATGGTTGCGTAACCATTTTGTTCCAATAGCCAGCATGTATGAAGAATGACGTGAATTGTAGCTCCGTGCTTATTTTGGCAGGAAGCATTGCCTTGACCCCGGTTGTCTCATCATACTTAGAGATCTCAAGGTTAAGGGATAGATTTCCGCTTTCTTTCTTTCATTTATGTATCCAACACATAAGTATTAGGCACCCATTAAGGGCCAGGAACTAATGAACAGTAAATTTGGTAAAACTAATTTGGCTCGTAGCTCGAATGAGGCCCCTCTTATAATAAATGTAACTGTGATTCTTTTGTGTTCCCCACCCCGACTAAGTTGGTTAGTTTTCTTGCCCATCACCTTACAGACATGGCAAGAACATGTTCTCATCAGAGAGCTGCCACCCTCTCTTTTCCTCTTGTCTCATAAGCATAAGTGTTTAGCGCCTTCAGTTTTGAGTTCCTTGAGGGGCAGGATGGTGTCTTTTTTCCCCCTCTCCAAAGCCTAATACAGCATCTGGCGTCTGGTCGGTGCTCATTACATGAATAGACAACAGCAGAGAGAGGCCTCCAGGGCTTGATATGTTGACTAGAACTCTTGGACTGAAAGACTAGAAAGGGAGAACTTGCGGGGTCTTGGAAAAAGTTGAATTTGGCAACTGTAGCTATGTTAGATGTATGAATATGCTGTCTGATATAATTTCCTTTTTTAAGAAAAATATAATGCCATTTGCTGTGTTTACCTCTGTGCCTTGTTGGAAGATGCCATTATGCCTTCTGTGGTCAAGTTTGCCATGTAACATGTTTGTAGCTAATATTTTTATTTTAGGTCCTGCAAATTTACATAGCGTTTTAGAGACGGAGTTTATATTCCTGAAAAATGTCTTGCTTATCACACAGTAAAGTTGAGTGTGGCATGAGTAGGCTAGTGGGGAAACCACGTGGGGAGGGAAGTGAATGCATGTTTATGATGGGATGGCTGAGTCAGTCATAGGGTGAGTGAGGCAAGCCTGAAAGGCAGTTACATAGTAAGGACTGCATTTCGTCTTCATCTCTCCACTGCTCCCCTTCTGCTGAGACAGAAGGCATGCGTGGTTTCAGAAAGTCCTTGTAAAACAATTCTTAGGGAAGTAACTTTCCTTGTTTCTTCAGCTTTTTAACTGTCCCCCTCCTCCAAATCTGGAATTGACCATGATTTAGGCACAATGGTAAATATAGAGCTAACGACTTCTAATTCTCCTCTTATAACAGAAGTAGTAATAGTAGCAGTAGTAGTAATAATAAGTAGCAGCAGTAGTGGTAACATCTTTTGGGTTTATGCTACGCGCCTGCACTGTGCTGAATTCCTTTCCTATGTGAAGCTGTTGCTTCAGTTTTTTGTTTGTTTGTTTTTCGTGTTTTTTTTGTGGTACGCGGGCCTCTCACTGTCGTGGCCCCTTCCCGTTGCGGAGCACAGGCTCCGGACGCGCAGGCTCAGCGGCCACGGCTCACGGGCCCAGCCGCTCCGCGGCATGTGGGATCTTCCCGGACCGGGGCACGAACCCGCGTCCCCTGCATCGGCAGGCGGACTCTCAACCACTGCGCCGCCAGGGAAGCCCGTTTCTTCAGTTTTTAATTGCCCTCCCCCACCAAAAACAAACTCTGGAACTGAGACGGGATTTGGGCTTAGAGATGAATACAGCAGAACTGGTGATTCTTGTTAAAAGTTATTTATTTTATTTTTGGCTGTGTTGGGTCTTCATTGCTGCGTGGGCTTTCTCTAGTTGCGGCGAGCAGGGGCTACTCTTCGTTGTGGTGCACGGGCTTCTCACTGCGGTGGCTCCTCGTTGCGGAGCACGGGCTCTAGGTGTGTAGGCTTCGGTAATTGTGGCACGCGGCCTCAGTAGTTGCGGCTCGCGGGCTCTAGAGCACAGGCTCAGTAGTTGTGACATACGGGCTTAGTTGCTCCGCGGCATGTGGGATCTTCCCGGAGCAGGGCTCGAACCCGCGTCCCCTGCATCGGCAGGTGGATTCTTAACCACTGTGCCACCAGTGAAGCCCACTGGTGATTTTTTTGAATCCTAACTCTTATCACCTATCTGCTGTGCTGGTGGTAGTAGTAATAATAGGAACAGTAATAAAAATAGTACCAGTTGTAGCCACAACAATAATGGTAACATCTTTTGGATACATGCTATGTGCCTGCCCTCTACGAAATACTTTTCATACATTATTTTTTTGCATTATATTCTATATATTTTCGATGTTTTAAATGAAAAAATTTAAAACACGCTGAAAAGTAAAAAGGCAAACATAATGAGTGGCTGTGAATCCATCACCCAGATTTAACAATTATTCATACTTGTCATATTTGCTTAATGTCGTTTTTTGGCGAATTTAAACCTGGAGTCAGCTATTTTTCCAAATATTTCTCCAAGTTTTCCTTTAGCGATTAACCATATTTAGAGATGAAACTCTGAGTTCTAGTGTTGGTCACTGTCACAGAGATGTCACTGTTTCTAGGCTCTTTCAGGGGACAGATTTTAAAAGCCTCAGTTTATATTGATATTTCCAGTTCTAATTAACTTTACAGTTCACTTAAGTTCTTTCATTTTATATTTATTTCCTCTTGCACTGAAAAATCTTGGTTCCTGACAATATTAGCGTACATTATTTTATTTAGTCCTTTTACAGATGGAAAAGTCCAGGCTTAGAGAAGTTAAAGTCAAACAGCTGACATGGGCAGGGCTGGGCTTGACCCCCAGCCCCAGCTCTCCCAGGCCCATGCTCTTTGCCTCCATGTTACACCAAGCATAACGTTCTCAACTGCCTTTTCCGGCCCGCATGAAATTCTAAGACTGGATCTCTTTTTTTTTTTTTTTAATTGACATATAGTTGACATATAACGTGGTGTAAGCTTAAGGTGTCCACCATGTTGTTTGATACATTTGTATATTGCAATACGGTTACCACTGTAGCGTTATCCACGTAGCTCTACCATGTCACATAATTATCATCTATTTATTTTATTATTATTATTTTTTTTTGCGGTACGCGGGCCTCTCGCTGCCGGGGCCTCTCCCGCCGCGGAGCACCGGCTCCGGACGCGCAGGCCCAGCGGCCATGGCTCACGGGCCCAGCCGCCCCGCGGCATGTGGGATCTTCCCGGACCGGGGCACGAACCCGCGTCCCCTGCATCGGCAGGCGGACTCGCAACCACTGCGCCACCAGGGAAGCCCTATCATTAATTTTTTGTGGTGGAAATAAGATCTACTCCCTTAGCAACTTTGAAGTTTATGATACGTTACCGTTGCCTATAATCACTCTGCTGTGCATTAGCTCTCCAGGACTTATTTATCTACTAGTTCCAAGTTTGTACCCTTAGTGGATCTCTTTCTTTAAGCTTATGACCTAAAACATAAGCAATTGACTACTGGGTATCTCCACTTCTGTGCCGAGTTACACCTCAAACACACGTTATCTAAAAGGAAATTTGCAGTCTCCTTACCCCTTTCTGTACCCTAACTACTTCTCCTTACCCTACCTTTGTCTTGTAAACACTGCCTACTCTAACTTGTAACCTGTAACCTGTCATCCTTGAGTATTCCTCCTTTTTTGTCACTCCGCCCCATCCAAGCCCTTGGCGCATCTGTTTGCCTATGCCTCCTAAACTGAATCTCTCTCAGCAGTGCACTTCATTCAGTCCCCACTGCTGCTGGCCTCCAAGTGGAGCCCTCCAGATGTCTTACCTGGATCACTGCAGACACATCTGCAGCTGCTCTCCCTGCCTCGGCCTAGCTTCCCCACCGTTCCCAGTCCCACTCGGACTCCCTCGTATTCAACCTTAAGTCTTAGCCTGGAAGCTACCTCTTCTGAGAGCCCTTCTCTGACCCCACCAGTCTGGGTTGGATGTCCTACCTCCTGGTTCGTTGTAGCATAGGCAGCCCTGTGTTAGAAAACTCCTTTGTATTCGCGGCCACTTAGTGAATGAAAGAGTCCTAATTAGTATCAGTCTGATTTTGTACTGGGAAAGCTCTGCATTGGTATTTAGAAAACCTAGAGTTTAGCCCTGTTTTGTCAGTATTATCCGATCTCTTGGAGCTCCCTTGGCAAATAAGAGAGCATTCCATTAGGGCCGTGGGTTTCAGTGTGTGTTGTCATTTTGGTTTTTGCCTTGGAACTCCATTGTTAAGCTGTCTTCTGGAAGCTGAGGTCAGTAAAATGTGAAATCTAAGGGAGGGCGTGGTCCAGAGGCTCAGCGCGAGCTCCCCGTCCTTCCCTCTCAGCTTCTGAAGGATCCTAGAGGTGCGGGCAGAGCACTTTGAAAACACCGGCCCAGAGGAACTCTAGGACCTCTTCTAGATCCCGTAGACTCTTGTGTCTTAAAGTATTTCCTTAAATTAATTTTCTTAAAGAGAGTTTTCTGTTCTGTGCCGTGGTGCGTCTGAAGTTTTAACTAATTTTTAAATTAGGTGAATTTCAAACGTGAAAAGGGAGAAAAAGATGAGGAGCGTCTGTAATTCTGGGGTGTTTCTCCCTTGCCGTCTAATGATTTTTTAGACAGATGACCGTGCTAGACCTTTTATGACGCAAACTCTGTAGCCACTGCCATCGTTCATAGACAAGGGCTTTTGAAATATACTTGAAAAGAACAGACTAACACTCTCGCTACTCGGCAGTGTGTTCTCATATGGAGTGTCTCTCATACTCTCCAGCCATAGAGTCTTATGGAAACATCATTAGCCTGCTTTGTATACTTGTCCATCTGCAGACAAATGGATAATCAGGAGGCTTCGTTACAGTTCCTCACATGAACCTAGATATATGAGAAAAGCAGTACTCCTCAACTTCACTGTCCAATATGACAGCCACTAGCTGCAGGTGGCTATCGATCACTTTAAATGTGGTTAGTCTGAATTGAGGTGGACCATGAGTATAAAATCTATACCAGATCTCAAAGACTTAGTACTAAAAGAGTGAAAGATCTAATTAATTTCATATTGATCACCTGTTGAAATAGTGTTAGATATATTGGTTCAAATAAAATGTTATTAAAATTAATTTCACCTGGTTTTTTGTGGGGTTTTTTTGTTTGTTTGTTTGTTTGTTTGTTTGTTTTTGGCTTCATTGGGTCTTCGTTGCTGCGCGCGGGCTTTCTCTAGTTGCAGCAAGCGGGGGCTACTCTTCATTGCGGTGCACGGGCTTCTCATTGCGGTGGCTTCTCTTGTTGTGGAGCACGGGCTCTAGGCGCGCGAGCTTCAGTAGTTGTGGCTCCTGGGCTCTAGGTGCGCAGGCTTCGGTAGTTGCGGCACGCGGGCTCAGTGGTGGCTTGCGGGCTCTAGAGCACAGGCTCAGTAGTTGTGGCGCACTGGCTTAGTTGCTCCGTGGCCTGTGGGATCTTCCCGGACCAGGGCTCGAACCCGTGTCTCCTGCCTTGGCAGGCAGATTCTTAACCACTGCACCACCAGGGAAGTCCCCACTTCCCATTTTATTTAATAATTTTTTTCCTAATAAGTACCTGATAGACCACAGTTTTTTAGATATTCAACAAATATGTATTGATTATCAAACCCTATGCCAGGTACTATTCTAGGCCCTGGAGATGCTTCAGCAAATAAAATGGGACAATTGGAGTGGACATCCTAGAGACCTACCCCATGCTAAGTTGTAAATTACTGGGCTATTTCATGGGCTTCAGCCAAGTGCCTTTTATTTATGATGTATCAAGTTAACCTTTGCCCCGTAAGATATTTTATCTCCTCAAAGGACTTGAGAATTTGCCTTCTTGCTTTCATTATGTTTATGGCTTCCTCCCCCCAAAATGATGTGTGTGGTGGGGAGGGAGGGGAGCAGCAACCCGACCCACTGTGTGTTTTCCCTGATTACTTTCTTTCTTAGTCTGCATTCAGCAAATAATTTTCTCCCACGGGAAACCTAGGCCTGGAAACACTTTCTTAATTGGATGTGACTTTACTGCTGCAATTATAGTGGTTTTGGAAGTTAGTTTTGATTAAAATATGAATCCTTACTCTGAAAGACTAAGTAATTTGATACTTAAATATAGGTACACCCAGGTGAGAAATAAATATATCTGAAAAAAAGGTTGCTAAGTTTTTAAGAAGTGTTGTTTTAGTGGTTTTAAGTTTGTGGAGGCTTGTACTGCACTTCTTCTTTGGTAGCTTTCATCCATTGGTTGTAATGTTTTATCATCAAGGGTCAGCAATTCATGGCAAGCATGTCACAGAGAGCAACTCAGCTTGATGCCACGGTACTCTCCTCCCCCTGCTGATATGGCTGTACTTACCTCTCCTAAGAGCTAGATGCACTGTTACACTTCCCTTCAAAGGAATTTACATAGTATACTTTCCTGCCTGGGCATCTATTGACTCCTGTCTCCACATCCAAGGCGGATGCAGAATGGAACCTTATACGATCCCTATCAGCATTTGGCCAGCTCTCTTTTATTTTTGGTTTTCCTATTCTCTAAAAGAAATGCATACTATTAATTGGTTGATGTATTAAATTTCCTACGCCTGGAACCATTTGTTTTAAAGAATGAGGAATTGCCTCTTTAGCCTTATCTTTAATATATTTTCATTTACCTAAAGAGAAGTTATTATTTCTTGAGCTACCTTATAACTTACATGATTCTATCTGAAGAGAAAGTAGAACATCTTGTAAGGCATTTCATCTGAAATGCTTTTTCTATCAGTGAATAAGAACTTCAGTTGCTGAATAACTTTTAAACATCTTTGCTCTCTACCTGCATTTCTACCCTAATATTGCACTATATTTTTCAGGTTTTCAATTCAAAAACAGCCGAACTACTTAGTCATCATCAAGTGGAAATAAAGCAAGAGTTTCCGAGAGAAGGGTATGTTTCCTAATTTAATATGTAAAGGTACATCTTGTTTATTAGTCCATCTCACCCCACCTGCCCTGTGCTTTTGTAAAGTAAACTTAACCAAACACCCTCCTGAGAAGATGTGAGGTATAGGTGTTAGTCACAAAAAGAAGCAGTAACCTGGTAGCTCAGCAAAACCTAGTGGATGATTGACGGCTTAGGAATTCAGTGACGAAAGGAAGCGATAATAAAGTAATAAAGCAGAGGAGTATTAGATATCAGAAATTCCACGTTGACTTTGAAATCATTTAGTTCTGTGTCTCCATCATTGCCACACTGCTGCTTTGCTGATTTGCATGTAAGGGTTTTTTCCTTAAATAAAGATATGTTTTTAAAAAAACATTCATGTATCTTATCATTAACACTAAAATCATCCTTTTGGGGAAAAATGTTCATATATAGTAATTGTGATATTTCTACTTACGTATATGTATTTCATAGTACATATACGTATATTATACAGTGTTTTATTTAAAATTTGATATTCGCAATACAACCACTTTGAAAAACTGTGTGGCACTTTCTTATAAAATTAATCATACATCTGCAACATGCCACTCTTAGGAATTTATCCAAGGGAAATGAAAGCATATGCCTGTAGAAAGACTTATCTACATGAATGTTTATAGTAGCTTTGTTCGTACTAGCCCAAACTGGAAACCCCTCAAATGTCTGCCACCAGTAGAACGATAGCAATGAAATACTGTCTGACAGTTTTTCAAAAATGACCTGATACATGCAATGACATGGTTGAATCTCTTTGATATCCTGGAGAGTCAAAAAAGCTGGCCACAAAAGAATACATCCTGCATGGCTCTATCTGAAATTCAAGAAGAGGCTAAACTAATTAGGATGATGGAAATCCGAAACGTAGTTGCCTGCGGAGTGTGAAAGAGGCATGAAAGAACTTTTCTGGAGCAATGGAAATATTCTACATCTTGACTGGGGTGTTGGTTAGATTGGTATATACATCTGTTAAAACTCAACAGATTGTGCGCTTTCAGTCTGTTCATTTCATCATAAAATTTACTTCAATTTAAGAAAGAGAGGGAAAAGAGTGTCTTACCAAAGTTTCCGTTACAAATTTTCTCCTATGTTTTAGAGAATTCCTTTGTTTAAGTAATAAAAGCTATTGCTATGTTTGCAGCATTAGAATGACCGTCCACAGCCCTGATCCCAGTGTACTTTAGACAGAGACTAGCTAGACTTGGAGGAACAAAAATTAGAAATATGTGGAAGGAGATTGGGTTTTGGAAAAAGAGAATTGAGAGACAGAACTCGAAGCTCAGGAAAGCCAGGCAGACCTGAGGAAGGCAGAGAAGAAAGGCATTTGGAATTCCCTTGCTACTTCCAGATTCTAGTGTGGGATTCTTTTAACTTGTGTCATTTCTACTTGTGCGTAGAAAAAGTATGCCATTTGTTTCTCCCAGGTATTCTTCCTTTTCATTTATTATGAGCCATTCATCCTTCTGAGGTCCTTGTACCTTAACCACAATTGCACTGGGATTGGGTCTGAAAACTGGGACCAATCGCTTGTCTACATGAAAATAGTTCATTGGAAGGAATGTAAATTTTTCCCCTAAATTCTAACAAAACATTTTAGGAAATAAAATGATAAAAGAGATTAGTATACTTATTTGACTTCTTAGAATTTGTTTTGCTTCATAACTAAATACACAAATATACAAGTAAGTAAAGGAGGAAATCAATGTATCAAAAGAATAATATCTATATCTAGTTTGTTTAAGAATGACTAATGACGAGTGAAACATAAAGATAGTATATCAGAATTCCTCACACCCACAGAATATGAAGAATTGGGGAACCAGTTTCTTATTGGATTTGAAAAATAATTTAAAAATAGGTAGAATATTTGTGGCCTGGTATTACTTGCCTCCTTTCAAATGATTAATTACTATATGAAGAATGATAAAAATGTAAAGGAGACAATATGTATACGTATAGTTGATTCACTTTGTTATAAAGCAGAGACTGACACCATTGTAAAGCAATTCTACTCCAATAAAGATGTTAAAAAAAAAAAAGTAAAGTAAATAGGCTCTTCTTTAAGTCATTTCTTTAGAATATTGGATATGCTTTGCTTATCTGATTTTCTTCGATTTGTGCAGCCACTCCCTCATAAGTGAACATCTCTAGAGAAATCAATTATATCTGTCTTGCTCTCTTGTGGACTAACCAAATACTTTCTTTTGTTTGAAGATGGGTGGAGCAGGACCCTAAGGAAATTCTGCATTCTGTCTATGAGTGTATAGAGAAAACGTGTGAGAAACTTGGACAGCTCAATATTGATATTTCCAACATAAAAGGTATTTTTAATATTTTACTCTATATATGATTATCTCAATTAAATTCATTCATTCAGCACATACTTGAGTGCCCATGCAGTGGCAAGCATTTCTTTGAGAACCGAGGATACAACAATAAACAGGAAGAGTAGGTCCGTGTTCTCCTGAAGCTTTTATTCTGGTGGGCGTGAGACCAACAATAAGAGCAGGTAAGTACCAGCTAATTTCAGATGCAGATAAGTTCCGTACAGAAAGTAAAACCCAGTGATATGCTAGAGTGTGCGTAGAGAGGCTTCCTTTAGACTGGAAGGCCAGAGAAGTCCTCTCTGAGGAGGTGACACTTTTGCTTCGGTGTCAAAGGCCAAAAGGGGCCAGCCATGCAAATATCTGGGGGGAAAATGTTTGAGGAAAAGAAAGCAGCACATGCAAAGGGCCTGAGGTGGGAATAATTTTGGCCCATCCCTGGATCAGAAAGAAGGCCAGCATGTCAAAACTACAGTGGAAGAAGGGTAACAGGTGAGGTTGGGTGGGTAAGGGGTTTCAGAAGGAACTGAAATCTGAGAAGTGGATGGGGCCTTGTCGGCCACAGTTAGGAGTTTAGATGTTATTCTTAAGTATCACAGGGAGCCATGAGAAGACTTTAAGCAAGGCCATAGGGGATGACAGGATCTGACTTGCAGTTTAAAAACAACTTCCTGACTGCTGTATGGAACAGTGTGGAGAGTGAACAGTAAAGGCATAAGTGTGGACACAAGGAGAGCAGTGTGGAGGCCGCGTGGAAGTCCTGAGAGGGAGGACGATGACTTGATTGACAGTGGTAGCAGTGGAGGTGGGGAGAAAGGGCCAGAACTTGCTGATGGATCGGATGTCAGGGTAGCAGAGAGAGTAGTGGGGTGGCGGGAAGAGATGGATCACAGATGAGGCTTGGGGTTTTTGCTGGAGCTCCTGGATGGATAGGGATGGCCCTTTACTGGGGAGAGAAAGACTAGAATCAGGAAGAGCTTGGGGAGGGGGGAGGTTGTTTGAAATCAAAGCGCTTCACTTTTGAAATCTCCCTTAAATAATTGTCTGAGAGTGTTAGGTTATTACAAGTATCTCCCTTTAATTCCTAGTAGTTTTAATAGATTATCTACCTGAGGTTGGCTTTGCATCATTCATAAGGGAGGAAAAAAAATAACCCAGTCATCTAAAATTGATATGCTACTAGTGTAAAGGGTGGAAGCATAATGCGGTAATTGCCATCTCCTTAGAGTTTAACTTTTTCAAGTTCACCATTCAAGGGCTACTTTTTTTTTTTTTTTTCTTTCTTAGGTAGTTTGACTCTAGATAGGGGGAACCATCAGTTGGTGGTGGTGGTTCCTTAATTCATGTCATCTTGGCTCTGAAATTTACCAGCACTCCTGAGTTGAAACATTGATTTCTTTTTCAGACTTTCCCTTATTTGTATGAATAAAACTCACTTTACGAAAGGCTAAGTATAGGGCTTCCCTGGTGGCGCAGTGGTTGAGAGTCCGCCCGCCGATGCGGGGGACGCGGGTTCGTGCCCCGGTCCGGGAAGATCCCACATGCCGCGGAGCGGCTGGGCCCGTGAGCCACAGCCGCTGAGCCTGCGCGTCCGGAGCCTGTGCTCCGTAAGGCTAAGTATAATCAAAACCAGCCATTCAGCAAACTCAGAGTGCCTACGATGTGCTAGGTGTGCTAGGGAAACAGTGGAGCACAAATAGGGTCGTGCCACTGTCCAATGGGGGAAACATGTTAATCCAATCACAGATTACTGGAAAACTGTAACAGTGATATTTCTGTTACTGCAGATTTTTAAAAGAAATACCCACGTACGATGTGATATTTTGTTAACAGTTTTTTAATATCCTACCTTCATTCTATCCCACCTTCATTCTATCCCTACATCTAAGTGAAGTCAAACTTCTTTTAGAGTTGCATTCACCAAGTTTTAGGTGAGTCCTGTGTCAAAGTGATTGTTGGTCAATTTCCTTGAACCGTCCTCACAGCTTTCATGGTCTAAACAGTGTAAACACGTAAGAGGCATTCAGTAGCATACTCTGTTGTCGAAATATCCATTACCAGTGATGTAAATAATCTAGGTGGCGGAATGCCAGGTTCAGGATGTAGATTCCAGAGCCATTGGCCATGATTTTGACCTCATTCTCCCTCCCTTTCAGGTAAGGTAGGCTGCGGCATGTTGGCCTTCTGGACCCACTCAGGTGGCATTCTTTTTTCTCTTGTTTTTGTGGTGTTCGTGAAGATGACACATAACTCCAGCCCAGGTCACTTGTCTTCCACTTGCACTGTCTGTAAGAGTACTGGGCACACAGCTCTCTGCTCTGTGCTCCTCTCTGTCTGACCAGTGTGAAACCCATACCTGAACCAAAGTGACCCAGCACTTCCTTCTCAGCAACTACCAGCCTATGGCCAAGGAAGAGAATGTTCCACAAGCCCCTCCATACCAGGCCAGTTGTGTTAAAATTTTTTTTTCCCAGATAATTTATTGAATTGGCCCTGTCAAGGGCCAAGCTTTTGCTTGCCTATATATAGAGCTCTAGGTCACAGAACGCTGATGCTGTAAAGGATCTTCCATCACTTAGACCTAGCTGCAAATGAGAGAACAGGGACCCTTTGCAGGTCATGTAGCTATTTAGTGGTGGTATAACGTGAAAGCACAACTGCCCTGTCTCCTGGTCCAGTGCTCTCTTTCCTGAGCCACACTGATAATAACCTCAAAAACCACTTGAGTTTTTGGTTCCAAAGTGGCAAAGAAATGAGTTTTTTTTCCAGCTAAAGGGTGATTCATTTATCATCTTACCTGGTAATCACTGAGTTCATCATAGCTGGTTGTATTTCTTTGGCAAACTCCAGTTTCATTGGTTTTAGCTGTCCTCATCTGCCAGAGTTTTGTTGATTTCAGGTCCCTATGAACAATGTCTCCAAAAATTAAAGTTCACTTTCCAGTTTAACAGCTCACGTGAGCCCAAGACAAGTAAATAGGCTGCTTCTTTCCATCTTGGCTTAGAGAGCTGGGCCGCTTTGTTTGCCTGTCAGGGGACTGAAGGAAATACAAACTATAAAGAGTTACAATACCAGATCGTCTCATTCATCCTCCCTCATGAGATACAAGCAAAGTACAACATACACTGTTACAAAGCTGAGATCCTCAAGTCCTCAGCGATTAGGTTAGACAGTAGTTCTCACAGCCTTAGAGGACAGGGAAGTCCGCACACCCACTGCCTCCCCCTCGCCAACACGTCCACCCACCTTTCCTTCGCCTCTGAGACTCAGCCTCTCAGAAAGGCACTCTTTGTTCTAAAGGGCTTCCCAGCAATGGCCACATCTCCCTTGCAAGTGGTATAACTTGCCACAAGCACACGTCTGCCAGACGTGGAAGCTTTCTGCCTCTTCCCAATGGCGCTTTTAGTAGTCCCAGAGCCTTCCTCTGGGGCTCATATTGTTTTGCTATGTGCGTTTATTAGGTTGTTGTTGTTGTTTTCTCCAGAAATGTGTTCCAATTAGAAATTATAATTTTATTTTTAAATAAGGGTGCATGTCATCTATAATTCTACCAAGACAACAATGATAACATTCTGGAGTATTGCCAAAGGCTTTTTTCTAAGTATATTTTCTTAACTGCGATTATAACTTTTCACAGGCAATATTAAGCAAAATTTAACCAGATTTTGAATATAGCATTTGACTAGTTAATTATACTAGTGACACTCAGTTTTGAGGAAAAAAATCCCCTGAAAAAGAATGTATGGATGAAGCATGGACCTGCTAGATACGAGAGTAATGTGTTAGGTTTTATACTGTCCAGTGATGTTAGCATCTGTAGCTAAAAGACTTGCATGTCACATTCATTTGCTCTTATGGTAGGTGAACTAGGGTGGAGGATTATAAAACCTAAACATGTTATTCTGAAAAAGAAGGAATTAAAAGTAGGAACTATTGGGCTTCCCTGGTGGCGCAGTGGTGGCGAGTCCGCCTGCCGATGCAGGGGACGCGGTTTCGTGCCCCGCTCCGGGAAGATCCCACATGCCGCGGAGCAGCTGGGCCTGCGCGTCCGGAACCTGTGCTCCGCAACGGGAGAGGCCCGCGTACCAAAAAAAAAAAAAAAGTAGGAACTATTAAGAGAAGCACATGTGCTGCGATTAGCAGTCGGAAAAGTTTTCTTTAGGAAACATAGAAAAACATAGAGGATTTTAAGGTAAAAAAGAAGTTCAGAAGTTCAGAGGCAACGCATAAGGCCTGTGTCAGGAGAAACAGGTACTAGACTTGTTTGTGGCTAGAAGAGAATCCTGAGAAGCTGGTTCACTGGACTTTGATTGTCTGCAAGAAAAGCAATTTTGCTTGGCACGAAGGAACCAAATTAAGACAGAGAGGAAAGAAGAAGTGGTTAGAGTGAAACCTGTGGCTAATGAATCAGATCAAAATAGCTCTAGATAATATTCTGAATACCAGTTAGAATGAGCCAATAAAGAAAGGTAGCGTGAAGGGCATAGAATAGAAACTCCAGGATTGGGACTTCCCTGGTGGCGCAGTGGTTAAGAATCCGCCTGCCAATGCAGGGGACACGGGTTCGAGCCCTGGTCCGGGAAGATCCCACATGCCGCGGAGCAACTAAGCCCGTGCGCCACAGCTACTGAGCCTGTTCTCTAGAGCCCGCGAACCACAACTACTGAGCCCACGTGCCACAACTACTGAAGCCCGCGTGCCTAGAGCCCGTGCTCTGCAACAAGAGAAGCCACCGCAATGAGAAGCCCGCACACCGCGACCAAGAGCAGCCCCCCCCCGCCCCGCCCCGCTCGCTGCAACTAGAGAAAGCCCGCGGGCAGCAGCGAAGACCCAACGCAGCCAAGAATAAATCAATTAAATAAATAAATTTATTAAAAAAAAAAGAGGGTAAGATG
>RJWK010022260.1:0-30021 GCA_004363435.1 Platanista minor | reverse complement strand
GGCTTCCCTGGTGGCGCAGTGGTTGAGAGTCCGCCTGCCGATGCAGGGGACACGGGTTCGTGCCCTGGTCCGGGAAGATCCCACATGCCGCGGAGCGGCTGGGCCCGTGAGCCATGGCTACTGAGCCTGGACGTCCGGAGCCTGTGCTCCGCGACGGGAGAGGCCATAACAGTGAGAGGCCGCGTACTGCAAAAAAAAAAAAGAAGAAAAAAAAAAATACATTTATAAACATCTAGTTGAGGATCTGGTGGTATTAAATCATATAAATAATACACTAACGCTATATACATGTTAAAAAAAACTTCACTGAAATAGCTGCCATGTTATGGTAGGGCGCTGAAAACCAACTTATTTTTAAAATAAATTATTTTAAAAATTTAAACTTACAAAATATTTAATTATATGAATATAATTTGGTCATTAAAACAGCTGTGATAGGGCTTCCCTGGTGGCGCAGCGGTTGAGAGTCCGCCTGCCGAGGCAGGGGACACGGGTTCGTGCCCCGGTCCGGGAAGGTCCCACGTGCCGCGGAGCGGCTGGGCCCGGGAGCCGTGGCCGCTGAGCCTGCGCGTCCGGAGCCCGTGCTCCGCAACGGGAGAGGCCACAGCAGTGAGAGGCCCGCGTACCGCCAAACCAAACCAAACCAAACCAAACCAAAACAGCTGTGATATTTTGACCACCTTTCCCCCCACTCACCTGACCAACGACTCGGTGGGCGTTTCTGCTTCTTGTTAGTCAAGATTCAGAAATCAAAGGGTACAGGAGATGTCATTTTAGTGCTGTGTTGAGCAGATGTCTTTAAAAGCACCCTATAAATTTGAACTATCAACTTGCCAAAAGGGGGCAATGGCGTCAACTTCTTGTGTGATTCGTGCACCAGGAATCTTTATCTTACCTGCGTGTGCGGGGTGGGGGTGGGGGGCAGCTTTTTCTTGATGGAACCATTGTGTCCTCTTAGAAATACACACACATACTCCTCTTTGATACATGGATACTCTGGAAAAAAGAACGTCTGAGTTCTAAAGTCTATGCGCCGAGAGCTTTAATATCAAAAAGACATTCTTTCATCTCAAGTTCGTTAAGCGCGAGTCTCTGAGAACTTGATTCCAGGCTGTTCCCAGTCCATCAAGCCTAATCCCCAGCGCCAGCTGCCCCAACAGCTTCCCACACGCCGATCCACCTGCTCTGTGCTCCCTTGAGCGAGAGTGGATCGGATCACCGACATTCAGCGGCTAAAAATCCAAAGACGTTGTATGTTTTGGAGGCTTTAATCCTCGTTACAAAACCAGGATCCTGCTCTATTCTTTGGTTAGAGTGAAAACTTCCTCTCCCTGGAGATGGAATGTTCCAAAACTATCAAAGCAGGAAAGAGGTAACAGGGGAGGGCAACACACAACTAAGAAATTCGAAGCCCAGTAGCAGGGGAAGAACAGCCATTTGTGTCTCTTCAGTAGAACGTATAAGTAGAAATATTTTGGGTGCCATTTTGGGGGGATGTTACACATTTGTGGCATTTGACATAAGGAACTAGGTTCTCGTAAGGACTGGATGCCAAGGAAACTGTTGATATAAATGGAAAAGCGGTTTGACGATGTTATTACTACAAGAAAACTGAAATGCAGATGGAGGGGGAAGATGCTGTGAACACATCTTTCAGATGTTGAAGGGGAGGAAGGGAAGGCTGGGTCTGAAGCCTCACGGAGACATTGTGGAGATTTCCTTAGGACCTGACCGTTTATCTCTAAGGCAACGTGACTTTAAGATTAAAATGGGGTCATCCTGAAACAGTTCTTTTGACCCCAGTTACTATGCAGTTTGAATGTACAATTTAAATAGTCAAGCAGGAGACACAGATTTACCAACAGTCCCGGCTCCCGAGAGCAAGGCAAGATAACGAGTAGAACTGGGCCTAACTTTTTCTCCTTAAAATAGTTTCACAGAGAGAGCCGCATTCCACCGCAGCTCCCGCCTCTCAGGCGCACGTTTCCAGCCGGGACAAGCCTATCTCTGTCCTGAGCGAGGGGCACTGGAGCAGCTGGTGGTGGCCCATGCAAACCAGAGCCTGTCACCGTCAGGGGGGTGAGAAGCCGATGCGCGGACAGAACCCTCACGTCTCACCCCCAGTTCTCCTGGGCGGCCACGGGGCGAGGCCGGCCTAGGCAGGCAGCGGGCGCCGCCGGGAAGGAAGACCACCAGGTTGAAAAGGGCAGGAGAAGGTGGTGTGGTTCTGGCATTCTCAAACTTGGAGTGATCGCCGTCACCTGACACGAGGCACAGCCTCGCGGGGCGCCGAGACGGGACCAGCAGAGACGCTCTGAGCGCTCTGGGACCCACCATGCTGCGAGCCTTCCTCCCACCCACCACGCCTGGGTACCGGCCGCTGCCCAGCCGCCCCGCCGAGGTCCAGGTGGGCTTTAAGGGCACTGTGGTGCATGAGGCTCAGCTCAGCTGTTCCTACATCACTCTTGGAGGTAAGAAACCCCACAGTGGAGCAAAGAATAGGAAGACCCTGAGCCGCCTAATGATGCCGGCATGAGCCTCCCTGCGCTGAGAACGTGTTTGGGGGCACTCTTCTACCTGTTGAGGACACAGGACTTCAAAAGCAGAGCTGTGAAATTCTGCCTAAAATTGCCCTGTCCTGGTTTACGTCATGCTTTGGAGATTTGGGGTTGAAAAAAAGCAATGTTTGAGGCAACAGGCAATGTACCATTGCCTGGTCGTATCTGTTAAAACACCATTTATTAACATCTTCTGTTTTCCTCTTAATTCTGCAAGAAAGATTAGGAAAGCAAAATTTCCATGTCAGATTTCATGTCTGAATATTGTAGGTGCGACAGACACGAGAGAGCGCAAGCTGATGGTACTCGATACAAATATTTTCTTCTTTTTTAATGTCTCTAGCAGCAAAATCCAAAGTTGATCAAATTTTAAGAGGCTGGTTGAAAGGGTCACAGAGGGAACAGCAAACGTCCTTGATGCGCCTTCATTAGGAAACCTCTGATTCTCGTTAGCATGGTGCGTGAGTTCATTCTGGAAGTTCTCTGGGGATTTACCTCTCTGGTTTATGTTTTAACAAATATTTCTATAAATCTCTTGTTTTAAGACATTTGTCATTTGTTCCATATTTGACTTCAAATACCTTTCAACTCCAAATCATGAAGGTGGCTTGCAATCCTTTTTTTTATTACTGTAATTATTTTTTAAAAAATTATTTATTTATTTTTGGCTGCGTTGGGTCTTCGTTGCTGTGCACGGGCTTTCTCTAGTTGTGGCGAGCGGGGGCTACTCTTCGTTGCGGTGTGCGGGCTTCTCACTGCGGTGGCTTCTCTTGTTGCAGAGCACGGGCTCTCCGTGTGCAGGCTTCAGTAGTTGCGGCACACGGGTGCAGTAGTCGTGGCTCGCGGGCTCTAGAGCACAGGCTCAGTACTTGTGGCACACGGGCTTAGTTGCTCCGCAGCATATGGGATCTTCCCGGACCAGGGCTCGAACCCGTGTCCTCTGCATTGGCAGGCGGATTCTTAACCACCGCGCCACCAGGGAAGCCCCGGCTTGCAGTCTTTAACGATACTCATGCTACTATTTGTGCAACTTTAAATACAAGGCCTAGCGCCATACAGTCAGGAAGCAGACAAGACATAACTGCGTAGGTGAAGTTACGTAGGCAGGATAAGGGTGTCTGACTCGGTAATGCTCTCTCCTCCCCGCTCCCCAACCCACCTCGCCCTCACTCTCTTTAAAAATAATCTCAGTAATTTCTCTCAGAAGGCTAGGAAATATATATATTTTTAGTCAGTAGGCAGCAAAGAAGGCATTTAAGCTCTCTCTTTTCACCAGGAAAGCCATGGAAACCTGGCAGTGTAAATTACACAAACCTCTTCTGGGCACTTAAGGATAAGCCAAAAATCTCCAAATTCCTTCAAACCCCATTCTTTTCATGAAGTCTTTCTCAAATGAGTGGAATAATAATCCCAGTGGGAGGACCAAGAACATCTGATCATATGTTTGGTGTAGACACTTGTTTTTGAGACTTTGCTCGAATACAGAATTCCTTGTACCATTTACCCTGTCCCAGTTTTTGTAGCTCAACCCCACGGATGGTGACTGGTGACTGGCATTTGGTTGTAAGCACACGCATTTGGTTGTAAGCACACACACACAGCTACTATCCTACCGAAAGATCGCAAGATAGTTAAGCAATTAGAAAGTGAAAGGCATGAAATGTCAGAGCTGGAGGTTAGGTGCAGGTGTGTGGTTCAAACACTTTCTTCATTAGTGAGGAGGGTGGACTCTCTCTCAAGGCCACAGTCACGTTTCCTGGTTCAGTCTGTTTCCATAAAATACGCCCCTCCCCCAGCCTTACAAACGAAATACATAAAGTATGAAAACAATTTTCGTGTCTGAATGATTTGTATGTAGGCTTGGTTATAAGAGATGCGAATCCCTCTTGTTTAACCTAAGGTTCATGTGAACCCTCAAAAGGTCCCAAGGAAGGATGGAAGGGAGGGAGGGAGGAAGGAGGAAGGGCATGCGAGAAGCGCGGTATCTGAGGGCAGGGGATGCGAGGCCAGCTTTGGCCTCCACAGCTGGGAGGGAAACAGGCTGCGCCTGGCTGCTCTGCGCTGACCCGGTACTTCTACCCCGTTCGGAACGCTTTGCACTAAAAATGCATTCCTCCGGCATGTTCTTTAATGCCTTTAAAGTAACGTTCTTTCACTCACCTTCTGCCTCAGCTTCACTGACCAAACACGGACACGATCTTGTAAAACAAAACCTTCGCTGGCCCCCGAGAGTCTACATAGCACTGTTATCTTTGGCCCCTGGTCTGGTTCTTTTCATGTGACATAGTTTAACTGCACCTCACAAATCAGTGGTCCCATGATCTCCAAATACTGGAAGGTTCACAGCAGATGGGAAGCAGCTTCTCTTTTATGCACGACTAATACTCATGAACATTTTGGGGGAAACAGTAGAAAACCTAAAGAAATGCTGTGAACTGAGAACAGCCTCCCTCTTGCTAAATAAATTAACTTCCTTACAAAGTTATTGCCATGAAAAATGACAAGAGAAGCAGCCTCTGTACTAGAGCATTGCACTAATTTGGATCAAATTAATATTAATCTCCAACTATAAATGAGAAGTTATTACCTCCAAAGAAAAAGATGGATTTACCTTTCAAAAAAGTTTTCATTTCCGACAAATGCATGCTATGTCATTAGACCTTCCAAGCCTCCACAGAGGGCTTTATCCTCCCAAAATGGAAACCTTAAAGTCTGCTACTGCCCTCAGGTTCACGAAAGGTCACGTGGGATCTTCTCCATCATATACTAACTCCCTAGTTTTATTTATTTCAGGGGAAAGTTGCTTTAGTCTAGGAGATTTAACAGAGTGAATAAACATTAAAAAAAAATTAGGAAGCAGAAGACATCGCAGGTAAAAATAAAAATAAGTAGGAACAACTGATTCTGTTTTGTTGGCCGTTTAAACTTATATTTTCATTTGTCCATATCTTGCTGGTTAATCCCCAAATCTCCCAGCAGTCAAATAACAAGCGTGGGCTCCTGACGTGTCTTCCCTCCCCGAGCCCTTGTCCTTCAAGCCTCCTCTAGGGGGAAACAGTCTCAAGTGGTTCGTTGCTCCCCTAGTTTTCCACACATCCTTGGACTTAAAAAAAAAAAAAAAAAAAAAAAGCATATGTCATAATCAAGTGTTTACCGAACTGCTCCCCGACTAGACCTGAGCTCCTGGAGGGCGGGACTTGAATGCGTGATGACCAGTGCGTGGCACATTCAACAGGTATTTGCTGAGTTGAGCTGGAATCCAAGACGTCAAGATCTTGTACCATCTTCCATGATGGTTGCCACTATTCTGGCTTAACTAAACGTCGCAGACTAGATGTGCTAGGTCCTCCCCAGGGACCGACTACAACTTACCCGGGGCTCACAGCACAGGGTTTCCTCACGTCCTCCCTTTTATTCTCCTGACCTCACTCAGAATTTATTTCGCTTCAAACATCTGATAATCTTAGGCATACGTCATGTTGATGGGATTTTGTCATCAGCTTCCTAGGACTGTATATTTTGTTGATCCGGCACTGCGTGGGCACTGATAGTCTCATTTTCCGTGTGTTTATTATTACGACAACGCTACCACAGACCAGTCTTCCTGATGGACTACCTGTCAGGCACCAGCAGCTAAGAGCTCAAAGAATGCAATTATTCTGCAAAAATCACATGCATTTCTCTTCAGAGTACGAGTGACAGTACTTTGATCTGGCCGAAAACACACTTATTCATATTCCAGTCGTGTCTGATGATAGTACTCTGAAACTTACATATACAAGTACCTAACTTATCTTAAAAACGTTAAGACTGATATGCAATGTTAATTGTTCCAGCAACACACTGAAAATGTGTTACCTGGAGTGAATCTCAATATAGCAGCATGAGTCTTGTCTCAGAGCACTGTAGTTTCTGAGAAATATGTGTTTAAGGTAAACATAAAACAGAGTATTTCTATAGGTCAAAAACTTGTTCCAATGAAAAACAGACTTCCTCATATTTGAATCAGATTATTTAATCAAGTGTTTACTAGTTATAGGAATAGCTTCGCTGAAGTACACTGACTATAAAAATACGTGATCACTGAAAAATTTCTAAGATTTTACACGGCGGTGGTTTAGCAAAAGGGACCCTAATGCTACTTTGTGATTGGGAGAAAGTGAGACAGAGTTTCTGTACTTTTTTCATTTCAACCTTAATCTATAATTGTGGGAGCAGCAGACCCCACTTTTCCCAAAGGCCTTTCTGTTATAAATAGTTGAATCATGGTTTGGTTCTACTATTAAATTAGAGCTCTAAGGCTGAATAGAGGAAAATTCTAGCACCAGTTCTTGCCTAAAATGGTTTTCTTCCTCCAAAACCCATAAGAACGTGAAAAAAAATTATAGTTTGTCCTTCTGTGGGTTAAGAAGTAATAACCCAATAGGTTTAAATCGATGATTTGAGACTACTAAGTGATTTCTGGACAAAAATCAGTAACATAAAAAATAGAGTCTAAGAAGACAGACATGAGCGCTCAATGTAGCCACAGGCAGGGCACTGCGTTAGGGAAACTAAAAGATGCTTCACTCGTTAAGCATTTCAGAAAATGTTTGGAATCCAGTTTTTCTCTGCCAAGATTTAGACTTCCAGCATGTCAAGCTGGGCTCTCAAAAGCAGATGATAAAATACAGTCATCTCCAAGCCACAAATGAAGTGCATGAATCCAAATAGCGTTACTATGCAGATGTTTCCTCGGTAAAGTTGAGAACGTTAAGGCTCTACGGTTCAGGATAAAATAAAAGTGACCTCTCCTTAATTTCACTCTCACATCGTGTCTGTACGTCACCTTATGTGATGCTGTCACGTGGTCCTCCTCATCTATGCATGCCAGACCGCTAAGTTAAATAAGTTCCGAGACGACAGCTTTTCCCCGTTAAATCTGTGTGAAGGTCCCATCTGCAGCGAGTCCCCTAACCCTAAAGGGTGACTGACGTGTGAAGGCCGTGTGGACTGGGCGGTCAGGGCGAGAGCAGCACTGTGGACCCGGATAGCGTGTGTGCTCCAAGGAGCTGTCAGGTATCACAACGCAACACACAGAAAAACAGAAACCCAGAGTGAGAGTTTGCTTTCCATGAGGCTTTTCAGAGCCTTCTTGAATTGCCAGAATGCCAGTGCTTTAGATAAACAGTCTCCTTTAGAGTTTAGATCTCTTCCTTTCAGCATGAGCTGAATACTGATGAGAGAACAAAAAAGCAACTCTGGGTTTAAGGTCAGAGTGACAGGTGTCATCACTCACATCCCCGCAGATGTGCAGCCCTTTATCACATATGAAAACACATCAGCTCCTGAGCAATGGCTTGTAGAAAATAGAGCAGTTTCTCAGTTAGAATGGCAAAGGAGGCTTACAGACACAGATTCGGTGACCACAGTATAATTGTAAAATTCCTTCTTTCTAAGAAGCACAGACTGAGGTGTTAGAGAGTCCTTGAAGGCCGCCCCTAGCCGCTGCTCTCACACACAGGAACCAGCCTGCTGACCAGGCACAGGTCACCTAGTCTGATTGGAATGAAATGTGAAATTCCTTGTCTCCTACCCCACACCCATGTGATCTGAAGGAGTTTAAGGATCTTGTCTCCCTGGGCAGGTCCTGAATGGAAGGACACTCCGTTGTTCTTCCTGCAAATACTAAGATTCTGTCTAGTAAGAGTGTCAAGTATTTTCAGCCATACAATTACTTTTAAGATATTTTTGGACTCTGGGAGGGCTTCAGGAGTTCAATCTACAAACCCTAAAATTGTATGTGAAACGGTGTGCACATGTGCAGACAGACTTTTTGGAGGTGGGGCGGTACAAAGCATAGCCCCCCCCCCCAACCCCCCCAAAACAATGCCTGGCACACAGCAGGAAAACAAGACATATTTGAGGGAGTGGGGAAGGGGGGCAGGCAGGCCTGAGGCTCATCAGATTCTCAAAGGGGTTTGTGACCCCAGAAGGTTAAGAACGACTATTTGAGGCTATCAACATACCAGCAAATAGCTCGAAATAGAAAAATAAACTCGCAGTTATCTGTGGGCAGATAACTTGGCTTTCATTTCCTAAGTAATAAATTTACACAGGGGACACTTTTAACCTTTCAAATTGCTTTTGTAATAATTGCTTGAACTGATTCCAAGGTTAAGATAACAGAGGATATAAAGTCTCAAGGTCTTAGAATCTGTTGGACTGGAAGAGCTTTTACTCCTCCCGGAGGCCTGAAGCCAAGGAGAGGGTGACAGCACAGGAAACCCTGCACGTCCTCGGCCACGCGCTCAGCTTCGGCCACGGCGCCAGGAGCTTGAGGTGGCATTTTTGTTTCAGTCTCTATCATGAACTCGGGGAGAGGGAGGAATTTTGGGAAAGCTGCGCAACTTTGTGGCTCTGTCTCGATCACCCCAAGCAGAGCATCTTCAAAGCTGGACAAAAACATCAGACCTATGTACATATATAACAACTCTAGAATTAATACATAAATGATTTGGGAATTACTTTAAGTACATTGTACCTATCTATTTCTTATGCAGATCTGTTCATTTTCTGTGTTTATTTGGTAGCACAGAATACAAATAAAATGTAAGATGTGGTCTCTGCCCACAAGGGGCCTGTAATCTATTACTCGTGCCACTGCTTTCTGCATAGTCTAGGTAATCAATAACCAACTCATTAATAGTAGCATAACGCAAGAGCAAACGTTTCACAAAATGCATTCTTTCTTTTTTGCGCTACGCGGGCCTCTCACTGCCGTGGCCTCTCCCGTTGCAGGAGCACAGGCTCCGGACGCGCAGGCTCCGCGGCCATGGCTCACGGGGCCCAGCCGCTCCGCGGCACGTGGGATCTTCCCGGACCGGGGCACAAACCCGCGTCCCCTGCATCGGCAGGCGGACTCTCAACCACACTTCTCTTAAGTAAATACCTGTAAGTGGAACTTGCTGGGTCACACGATAATTATATGTTTAAGAATATAAGAAATTGCCAAACAATTCTCCAAAGGGACCGCACCATGTTTTCCTCCCACCAGCAATGTATGAGAGCTTCAGGTGCTCCACATCCTCATTAAAACTTGGTAATGCCAATCTTTTATTTATTTATTTGGTTGCACCAGATCATAGTTGCAGCAGGCGGGCTCCTTTAGTTGTGGCTCACGAGCTCCTTAGTTGAGGCTTGCTGGTTCCTTAGTTGTGGCAGGCGGGCTCCTTAGTTGTGGCAGACAGCCTCCTTAGTTGCAGATCATGGGCTCCTTAGTGGCGGCATGCGAACTCTCAGCTGCGGCATGCATGTGGAATCCAGTTCCCCAGCCAGGGATAGAACCCCGGGCCCCCTGCATTGGGAGCGCGAGTCCCAACCACTGCACCACCAGGGAAGTCCCCAGTAATGTCAGTCTTTTTAATTCAGCCATTCTAGTAAATTATGTAGTGTTCTCACGCTTGTTTTAATTTACATATCCCTCCACTGTCCAATAAGCATATGAGAAAGTGCTCAACACAGTTATGGCAAAATGCAAATTAAAACCACAGTGAGATATCACTTCAGAACTCCCAGAACAGCTCAAATTAAAAGGAATAACAATATCCAATGTTGACAAGGATATGGAACAATGGATTTGCATACATCACTGCAGGGAGTATAAATGGGTGCAACTTTAGAAAACTGTTCAGCAGTATCCACAGAGCTATACAAACCCCTACACTGTACATGAGGTGTTGGTATAAACCCCAAACAAATAAGTGCATTTATCCACCAAAACACATGAGCCAGAATGTTCACGGCAACTTGACTCACAACAGTTCAAGACCAGAAATAACTCAGATACCCATCAACGGAGAATGGATTAGTAGACTGTAATGTACTGATCCTATGGTGTACTGCACAATACACATGGATAACTTCTGCTGGACACAACGACGTGGAAGTCCCTGGTGATTACATTGAGCATCTCTTTATTGGCTATCTGTGTATCTTCTTTTGTAAAGCATCTGTTAAACATTTTGCCAATTTTTAAACTGGATTGTTTATCTTCCTCTTGTTGAGTTCTAAGAGTTATTTACATATTCTGGATATAAGCACTATGTCAGATGTGTGCGCGCGTGCGTGCGTGTGTACAGTGAATGCTTTTTCCCAGTCTGTGGCTTGCATTTTCATTTTCCTAAAGGTAATACGCCTTTAGGTATAGAACAGACGTTTTTATTTTTTTTTAATAAATTTATTTATGTATTTATTTTTGGCTGTGTTTGGTCCTCATTTCTGTGCGAGGCCTTTCTCTAGTGGCGGCAAGAGGGGGCTGCTCTTCGTTGCGGTGCGGTGGCTTCTCTTGTTGCGGAGCACGGGCTCTAGGCACTCGGCTTTCAGTAGTTGGGGCGTGCGGGCTCGGTAGCTGTGGCTTGCAGGCTCTAGCAGGCTCAGTAGTAGTTGTGGCACACAGGCTTAGTTGCTCCATGGCAAGGCAGGTGGATTCTTTGTTTTTGTTTTTGTTTTTTTTTGCGGTACGCCTGGCCTCTCGCTGTCGTGGCCTCTCCCGTTGCGGAGCACAGGCTCCGGACGCGCAGGCTCCGCGGCCGTGGCTCGCGGGCCCAGCCGCTCCGCGGCACATGGGACCCTCCCGGACCGGGGCACGAACCCGCGTCCCCTGCATCGGCAGGCGGACTCTCAACCGCTGCGCCACCAGGGAAGCCCCCTTTTGGCTCTTCTGAATAATGCTGCTATGAACATTATTTTGCTAGTACTTTTGTTGAGGGTTTTTTATACTTATATTCACCAGGAATATTGGTCTTTAATTTTCTTGTAACGTCTTTGCCTTGTTTTGGTATCAGGATAATGTTGCTCTCATAAAATGACTTGGGTTCTTCCCACTCCTATTTTCTGGAAGAGACTGCAGGACTGGTATTGTTTCTTCCTTGAATGTCTGGTAGAATTCACCAGTGAAATTGTCTGGGCCTGGGGTTCTCTTTGTTAGAAAGCTTTTAACTACAAATTTGGTTTCTTTGCCAGATATGGGACTATTCAGGTTATTTATTCCTGAGTGTGGTTTGGTGATTTGTGTTTTTCAAGGAACTAGTCCATTTCCTCTAAGTTGTCAAACTTACGGGCATGGGGTGGTTCGCGGTGCTTCCCTCGTCCTTTCAGGCCCCACAGAGGCCCTGCTCTCACTCCTGACACCACTCATTTGCGTCTCCTCTGTCTCTCTCTCTCTTTTTCCCTTGATCAGTCTGGCCAGGGCTTTAGGTTTATCAGCTTTACCCTTTTCAAAGAACCAGCTTCGGGTTTCACTGATTTTCTCTACTCTCTCTTTTATTTCACTGATTTCGGCTCTTATTTTTGATTTCCTTCCGTCTGCTTGCTTTGGGTTTACTTCGCTCTTCTCTTTCTAGTTTCTTAAGGTGGAACCTGAATTACTCGTTTGAGGCCTTTCCTCTTTCCTAAGTATTTGATGCTATAAATTTCCCCCTAAGCCCAACTTCAGTTGCACCTGACATGTATTTTCATCTTTATTCAGCTCACTTACTAATTTTCCTCCCTCTTTGACACACGGGTTATTTTAGAAGTGTGTTGTTTAATTTCAAAATATTTGGGGATGTTCCAGATATCTTTCTGTTACTGACTTCTAGTTCAATTCCTTTGTGGTCAGAGACCGTACTTTGTTTGATTTCCATTTCTTTAAAAAATTTTAAGGTTTTTTTTTTTTTTTTAATGACCCATGATAAAGTTGACCTTGGGTACTGTTCCCATGAGCACTTACTTACAAAGAGGCTGTATTCTGCCGCGGCTGGGTGGAATGTTCGATAAATGTCAATTACATCAAGTGAGTTGACAGTGTTGTTCAAGTCTTCCACAGCCTCGCTGTTTTGTTTATTCTACCAATTATAGAAAGTGGAATATACACATGCACACACATACATATGTATATTCTTTTTCAGATTCTTTTCCATTATAGGTTATTACAGGATATTGAGGATAGTTCCCTGTGCCATACAGCCGGTCCTTGTTGCTTATCTATTTTATATGTAGTAGTGTGTGTATGTTACTCCCAAATGCCTTTCTTTTAATTAGCATTTCCACGGTTTGTCTCCCCTGTTTTTTGCTCTGTTGGTACCTCCCTTCCTTGCCTTCTTTTGGATTATTTAAGATTTTTTTAGTATTCAATTTTCATGTACCTATTGGTTCTATTTTCTTTTTTTTAAGTGGCTGCTCTAGGAATCACACTATACATATCTAACTTTTCACAGTTTACTACCGTTTTTACCACTTCAAGCAAAATGTAAAGGCTTTACAACTACAGAGGTCCCTGTCCCCTTCCCCTTAACCTTTCAGTTGTCACGTGTCCCATCTACCTACAATGAACCCCTCCTATAACTTTTGTCTTCGATCGTAATTTGCGTTTTAAAGAATCTGAGGGTAGAAAAAATAAATCTACTCTACTGACCCACGTTTTTACTACTTCTGTTGCTCCTCCTTCATCCTGAGGCCCTGACCTTCCTTTGGTATCACTTCCCTTCAGTCTGAAGAACTTCCTTCAGCATTTACTTTAGAGCAGGTCTGCTGACAAAAAGGGACTTAAAATTTTCCTTTTGCTGAGAGTACCTTTATTTTACCTCCCTTCCTAAGGAACATTTTCACTGGAGGCAGAATTCTAGGTTGATAGTTCTTTTATTTCGGCACTGCCTTCCAGACCCCAAGAGAAATCTGTAGTCGTTCAAGGCATTGTTCTCCTATATGTATCGTTCGTTTCTGGTTGCTTTCAAGGTTTTTTGGTTGTTTTTTAAAGTCTGTTTTTCAGCTGTTTGATTATGGTTTTCTTTGGGTTTATCCTCTTTGGGGTTTACTGAGTTTCTTGAATCCATACATTTGTGTCTCACCAAATTTGGAAAAGTTTTCAGCTATTATTTCTTCAAATATTTTTTTTACACCAGTCTTTTTCTCCTTTCACGGGACTCTAGTGACACAGATTCAGACCTTTTGGTACAGCCCCACAGGTTTGTGAGGCCTTTGTTTTTTTAAATCTTTTTCCTGTATATTCTTCAGGTTGGATAATATCTATTGATGGGTCTTCAAGTTCACTGACTCTTCTTTCCCCTGCCATCTCTATTCTGCTATCAAAGCCACTCACTGGGTACTCTATTATTCAGTTCTGAATATTCCCTTTGGCTTTATGACACCATTTCTCTGCTGAGAATTTCCATCTTTCCATTCATGTCTGAGGACTCCATTCTATCTCACAGAGCACAGTAACAGTAACAGCCTTAAAGTCACTGACCTATAACTCCAGCATGTGGGTCATCTCTGGGTGGCCATCTGCTGACTGACTTTCCCTGTGAGAGTTGTCAAGATTTTCCCAGTTCTTTGTATGAGTAGTCATGCTGTGTTGTATCTTGGACATCTTGATGATGTTGTGAGACTCTTGAGTCTTCTGAAAACCCACTGAAGAGTGTTGATTTTGTTTAGGAGGCGATCGATTTGTTCAGATTTAGGTAGGACGCTCCATCCTGCCTTTTGTGGGCAACGGTTCCCACGTCAGCTCCATTTTCAGAGCAGTGTCTGCCCCGTGCATACACCGCTCAGGCGTTGGTCTGGAGCTAGGTGGTTGTCTACACCGTGGGTTAGTTCTCAAAGCCTCGCTATGCTTCTTTGGCTCTGTTACATGTACATGATACTCCCGGGTGAGACCAGCACCCATGTCTGTTCCCACCCAGAATTAGGGGATCTCCTCATCCAGCTCTCTTTCAGCTCACGGGGGTCCTTCTCCCCAGTCTTCAGGCCACAAAGTCAGGGCTTCTCTCAGAGTTTTAGCTTCTCACACTGTCAGGCGGTCTGCATAGCTTGGGCTACCCACTGGGTGAAGCAAAGAAATATCAACTACACTCTGGAGACCACAGGAGCCCTTGTTTGCAGTTCCTCTGGCAGACACAGGCTTTTCTTGGGATCCTCATGGGCCTGTCACTGCTGCAGTGGCAGCTCAGGTTAGTGTCACAGCTGGCTTCAAGTAGGGCTGGGAGGCAAAGAGGGAGAGTCCATTTCTCCACTCCTCAGTCCACAGAGATGTTGCTCTTGGTTTTTGTTGCTTTTGTCCATAGTTCTGCAACGTGGCTCACTCTTGAGTCAAAGTCGGGAGACAAAGAAGGGAAGAATAAGTCAGGAGACTAGCCACCATTCTGGTTATTCTCCACGTTCTGACTTCCCTCACCAATACGCCTGCTATTGTTTACTTTCAGAATCCTCAGGCTTTTTGGTTTTTTGTTTTGTATTCTGTCCAGAACTTTTCGTCGTAACCAGTGGGAGAGGGATGTCATTGTGAACTTACGCTACTTTGGCTGGTGCCGGAAGCTTATGCTCTCGTTCTCAGGAGCTATGAGCCACCCCAGGTAACAGGTAATGGAAGCCTGGGCTGGAATGGATGTGGGACTGGAAGGAGAAAAGGGCTGTGCAAACAGCACAGAGCTGAGACTTGGCAACAGGCTGGGAAGGCCTCAAGCTTCACTTTACCATTACCACATGCTAAAATGCATTTCATACAAGACCTAGCATTTTTTCTTTTTAAAAATAACGTCCTTATTATTTTTGGCTGTGCCACCCGGCGTGTGAGACATTAGCTCCCCGAACAGGGATGGAACCTGTGCCCCCTGCAGTGGAAGCATGGAGTCTTAACCACTGGACCGCCAGGGAAGTCCCAGGAAGACCTAGCGTTACAAACGATCTGTGAATATATATGGGCACTAGAAGTCCTCTGCCTCACTGCTAAGGAGGTTTTACTCTTGGGGTCTACACAGGTTTTACTCTTGAACTGATTTTCCTACAGAAATAATGCTATCCAAACTGGTACTGTATTTCTTATGCACATCATTATAATGTTAGTGTGCTATTATTATTGTTAGTTGACTTAACCGCCAACTAAAATATCGTTTTTATGAATGTATTCTAATATCCAATTATACTTTTATCAAAAGAAAACTTATCTATAATTTTAAATATCAAATACTGTAAGGTTTCATAACAAATAGCAGATCAGTTCTCTAGCCATTATAATCCTGATTACTACTCCCTAAAGACAACCTTTCCCATGACAGTTATTTCTGCTCTCCATTTATTTCTCATCCAATTTTTTTTCTGGTATGTAAACCTCTTTTCCTATATATCATGCATACACTACCTCTTGATTCTTAAGAAAAATCCATTGAAGAGGATTTAGTTCTCTGACAATACACACACACTCACACACACACACACACACATACACACTTTTCCCCATCCTTCCAATGTAAGTATAACATCATTTCACATTTAGTGTTTATCACTTAATTACGATCAGCAGAGCCGAATAGTGTACTATATTTCCTTTTTTGTACAATATTTTGCTTTCCCAGGAATTAAGAATTGCCTCTTTTTTTTTTCCCTCTCAGTTTTTAATGTTCTTATATCATCACCAAAATCACTGAAAAAGGAACTGTAAACGTCCCAAGAGATTCAAACTCTCAGGTGTAAATTTCTTCTTGGACATGCGTCCTGAAGCCATCTTCCTACTTTTAGACTGACTCTTCTTTAGCTCAGTTGCGTAGGGGTCATGATGGGACTCCTCTTCAGCACTCTTCTCAGAACTCCTTCACCTCCAACCTGTGCTTGGATCCCCCTTTTCCTGGATGGCTTGTGTATCTGTCATAACAGCCCAAGTTATGCTGGAGTAACAAATGACCCCCAAACCTCAATGGCTTACAATGACAAAGGTTTACTTCTCATACACACTACAAGTCCATCATGGGTCACCTCTGTGCCTTCATTCCAGGACCAGGCTGACAGAGCAGCCTCTGCCTGAACACCGCGAGTCATCGTGGCAGAAGGGAAAGAGACGTGGTCGAACATGTATCTGCTCAGAAGTCACACGTACCACTTCTACCCACATCTCACTGGCCAGATCAGTCCACACAATCATACTTGAGTCCAAAGGGCAACTACACAATATCCCCCTGGAAGGGTCAGTGGGGGAAGAACCAAATCGCACTGTCAAGTCCGACATCAACAGGGCAGAGAGAGTCTTCTGCAGGGCAGTAAGGTTAACAGTTGTGAACAACGAAGCTGTCGTGGCATGTCTTCCTCTTTCTTGTTTATGCCATTTTTTTCGTGAAATCCACCCTCTACCCTTGTGGGTTTATATCTTTTTTTACTCCATAACTGTCGTTTCAACCGTTTCAGGAGTGTGTTTAATCTGTCACGTTGAGCCAAAAGTCTACCAACCAATCACTTTAAAAGGGAACTTCTAGGTCAAGGTCTATTTGAAAGATGAGGACTGTCTGTAATTATAATTTTCATTCAGTGTACCATTTTTCATTATTTATAGCAGTTTTTCTCAGCTCCTACAAATGTCAATAAAGAGTTTAAATTGTATTTCTTTATGAATATGAAACTACCCAATATGGTAAATTCACTTTAAAACTGAGGAGTTTACTAAAACAGCTTTGATCTATGTGTCTTCATTTTTGCCTTTTCTGATCTGCTCTAAGCTCCAAGCTTACGTCTGCAATGAAATCAAGCAGCCCAAAAGAATTTCATTCTCATTCTGTAATCACAGACAATAATATATTCAGCATGTTGGCCTGGCTCTGAAATCGACCTGTCACTGCTGTCTGTAACTTATCTTAAATATTATGATCTACTCGGGAAAATACAGCTCTAAACTATATCTCCCTATACCAAAATCTTATTTAGTTGTGAAGTGGCAAATACAGCAAACAGCTGCTAGAGGGTAACAATACACAAGAAACCATCAAATTCAGCTTTTTGTTACATTAGTTTTTATTTGATATTCTCCTTTCTAATCATGGAGGTACAGTAGATTCTCAACTTAAAAAAAAAAAAAGAAACTCGCTTTTTAACTCTGGAGTGTACACTACAAGACTAAGCATTTCTTAAAAAGTAAACCTGGCTCAGACCCACCACTCATGTGTTGGCACTTCCACTGCTTGGGCCTGGACTTCTGGAGCTAGGCTTTCTCAGTTCAAATGCTCTTTCCATCTCAAAACAGTCACAGACCTTGATAAATTATGTAAGTCCTTTAACCCCCATTTCCTCATTTACAAAATAGGAATAATAGGGTTTCTAAGGAAAAGTGATGAGAATTTAATCACCCATACAGAGCCATGACGTAGTGCCTGGGAGACAGTAAGCACTCAGTAAACGTTTGTTGGGTAAATATTTTCTATCCTAATTCAACAGGCACCTTATTTACCTATAAAGCTCACATAGGTTAAATTCTATGACAACCAGCTTTAAACATTATAAATCCTTTACTGTAATAAAACCATACATTTTGTGTTTGGCCGAAATTCAGTTACTTATTATACATCTTTTTTTTTTTTTTTTTTAAATTAAATGAAGGAAGTTTGAGTTTTCACTTCTTTATTTTGCTCTTCGAAATCCATAACATTTTAGAAAGGGATAGTTACCTCCTCACGTACCATCTTTTTTAACCTAGTGAATTTAAAAAACTCACCACAAACCTGTATCAGCTCTGCCTCTTGACATGTCCCAACCTGGCCTATGACATATATTGGCCAAAGTGAAATGTCAGGACTAAAACGGGGAGATCCTTGACTCGACAGATCTCGAGAGGTAGAGAGTCTTAAAGACCAGTCCTGAGCGAAGCTGGGTTCATTGTTCAAAGGATGATGAATGAATCTATGCATCATCAGAGAATATGCAAACCAGATGCAATTATTCCACAGAGTATCAGAACAAGTTAAAAACATTTGAGAGGTATCTGACACGCTCGCTGAAAGCACCTGGAGCAAAACCTTCTGGGAACCTCTGATGTCAGAGACTCTGAAGAGGCTTTTATAAATAAACGAAATCCAAATGACTATGGCTGCAAAGTCAAGATGTGCCAAATATTAAGGAGAAAAGAGGCAAAATAAACTCAGGAAGGTAAATAGATCCATTCCCTTCCACTCTTTGTTCTTCAACTGATTTCATCTGTCTTATGGAAGCTCATTAGAAACATTTTAATACGCAGCCCAAAGGCTGCCTTCAATTTGCACTCATGTTGAACAGTAGAGAGAGCAGTACAGGCTGGTGTAGAAAAAGCAACGGACCGGAAATCAGAATGTGTGGGTCTGTCAGGGCTGCCACTTCCCTGAGACTCAGTTTTCTCATCTGCAAAACAGCAGGGAGAGTGTCTGCCCCTCAAAGCTGTGATGAGGAAGTGTGGGAAGATGAATGAAAACGCCTGGAACAGTGCCGTCTAGTAGAAACATACGGTGAACCACAAATGGAATTTTTAAATAAAAAAATAAAAAGAAGCAGATGAAATTAATTTTAATAATACTTTTTATTTAACTCAATATATTCAAAATATTACCATTTCAACAGGTAAATCAATATAAGACTACTGAGATTTTTTTCACATTCCTTTTTTTTGTACCTCGTCTGTGAAAACCGGTGTGTCTTTTACATTCATAGCTCAGAGTGCAACGTTCAGACCAGCCACCCTAGCCCGTGGGGCGGTACTGGACAGCACAGCCTGGAACCCAGGTGGGGCTGAGCACGTTTACTAGATCCTAGCAGCTAAACCCTGTGGGGCTGAGGAAGGTTATTTTTAAAATCGACCACATTAAAGAGAGTCTATATTTTCATATCTTTGGTACAGTACATAATATATAATATGCAATATTGTAATAAGAATCTAAAATATTATCTGTACCGACTAGACTCAGTATTTATCCAAAATAAGGGCAACCAAAAATTATTATAAGCCACTAATATTCATTCATTTTATATTTAATTTTGTGGTTATTCTGTTTATTAGGATTTGAGTTACATATTAATCTGACATAGACTCTAATAATCTCAAAAAAAGAAAATATAACCTGACATAACAAGCACACAAAAAAATTCAAACAACTACAAGCTACAATTGATTAAACTACACCTTCCGGCAAAGAAACAGGAATAGTAAACAAAATATTTCTCTGTATTACTAAATTTTTCATTTCATAGGACCTGCCATTAGAAGTTATATAGTTTTAATAGCTTTCTTATAATTTTTTTCTCGTAAAAATTTAACTGTATTTTCTAAATAGGATGACCACCTATCACGACAACTTAGTTACATGTGAATATAAGTAAATATAGCATTAAAATGATGCTATATTTACTTCAGAACAATTCAATGGGGTTGAAACATTATATATTACTTGTATTAATTACATTGTTAAGATAACACTGAGTAGTACACAGAAGGCAAATTCTTGTATCTTGAGCTCAAAGAATGGGGTGGAAAATGCATGGTAACCATTTCTTAACTGCAAGGTCTTTTTGAAAGCCAGCACGGAGCACATGCACACACGTTTTTAAGCAGCTATAGTGTGCTCTTGTGTTCTGTGTGGAGATGCTCCTGCAGTTCCTAACGCTCTCATCCACTTTTCTGTGGGCTGCCCAATAGTCCAGCACGAGTGGTCAGATGAGATGCAAGAGTGAATTGGGGACAGAATTCTGGGCAGGCGACTGCTACCTCATTTCAAACCTGACAAGGACCATTTAGTTACCTAATAGAACTTCAACTTTACCAAGTGTTATGAAATTCTTAAGGACCAAAACTCTTTGGACTTTGGTTTTCATTTACTATATATTCAAAAGATGGTACTTCTGGAAGACAGGCCCTCTCCCTCAAGCATCTCATCGGATGCTCAGCCGAAGTGACACGCAAGCTGAATGGCTAGTCTAGGTCCTGCAGCACCACCGAGGTGCCTTCTGCGGTCTCCTGGCCAAGGACTCGCCTCCCCCAAGCCCCGCTCAGGCTCACAGCACAAAGTGGTCCAGCTGCAGAGGACGAGGTTTAAAGGCTCACGTCATCACATTCACACTGTTTCCGTGTAAACTCTCCCGAGGAAGAAGCTATCCCGCACCGAGGCGTGCGTTTCCCAGGCCACCCGTGCTGACCCCTAGAGTCACTGACACTAAACACAACAGTCACACACAGTCTCAAACATGCATTCAGACTCACATCTGGCATTTCTGTAGAGAAGGAAGGGGTCCTGGAGCTGGAAATCCAGGTCTTTTGTGATGGGCTCTGTCCTATTCTCCATGCTCAGCCTGTTCATGATGGTGAAGCCGTGTTTCGGAGAAGCAGACCTAAAGGTTGCCAGGGGCGGGGGACACAGAGACACTCCATTCAGAGCAGAGCACTTCCAGGACAGGGGCATCCGGACACGCCTTCAACCTTTCCGCCCCTTCACCGTGGGCTGCACCAATGTGCGGGACGCATACGGCACGCCGGCCATGCTGGTGATTTGGTAAAGTCCAGCCCTACTTACTTAACTATGTGCACATGTACATATACACAGCTTGTTTCCCTACCTACGCTGTAAGTTCCTTTAAGGCAGAGATGGTAACTACTGATAAAAAATTTACCAACAGACACCTTTAAACAATCTTGACCGTTAATACAGAGCGTACATCACAATTATAGAAAATGTTAGTGTTGGTCTGAAATTGAAAGTTGTGTAATTTCTTAGAGAAATGATGTAACTCTGGTCTATGAACTTACGAGGAGATATAATTAAAAGTTTATACAATTTAAAGCAAAGAGCAGATATTTAGTATTCTTCAGTGTAAGGCAAATAGCTTCATAGATAAGATAAGCTACTACAAAAATTTTTATCCATAAAACTGTGCATTTAGTAACATTTTATTTTCAATTTCATTCAATAAACCTTCAGTGCCTAGTCTCTGTCAGGCAGGAAGAACCCAAATCATAGAGAAACTAACAACTACAAGTGCATCTGTCTACCCTTGGGGGACAGGCCAGATACCAACCCAACTGGGCAACTTCTGCTGACAAACTGGAACACACATGCTCACACACTGAAACGGAAACAGGCAGGGCCACTGATTTAATCTGGGGCACAAGGTAACAAGCCCCCGGAAATGCTGTGAGCAGCAGGAAGAAAAGGGCATGTTTATAGCTCAGTTTTATTTCATCTCTAACCACTTGATTTACTACCTACAGTTTTCTTATGAGACTTCTAATTTTAAAACTGATGGAAGGCGATCCTTGCCTAACTTATTTTACTAAGTGGTAAAGTGGTGCTGGGCATATAATGAATACCAGAAATAATCATGATGATCATTTCAACTTAAATTCTGGGGAAGAATGAAGAGCGACTTCCAAAGATCCCTGCCAGAGGGTCCTCTGGAACGCGCCAGTGGGTGTACCTCCATTAGAGAAAGACACGGGAGGAAACAAAGACATAGTTTAAAAATGGGATTAGGTGTTTTTATACAGAAGCAGAATTTGATTCTTCCAGTGTTTCATTATTACAACAGGCTTTCACCCCTCTAATGGTACGGTTACTCCACCATCTCACAATTTATAAAATAGACTCAGGGGATACCAACTGCTCTAACGCCACATCTGTTAAGTAAGTCAAAATACACCACTGGCAGTTCCATTACCTGCACCCAAAACTCCCTTGTGATTTCCATGAGCTGTCTGCCATCCTCCACCTCAACATTCTAGAATCTGGGATCGGATGGTGGGGCTAGCGGGGGAGAGGGATGGGAGGAAAGAGGGTCCTGCTCATAAGGAGTTAGATGTGGGGAAGAGATTAAGGACTAGGGAAGGATTTGCTTCTCAGTTTAAAGGTTTGTTTAACTGACAGCTCCATGAGGAACTCAAGAGTATATTAAGAAGCACTTGAAAATACCAACCTACGTTTGGCTTTGGTACAAAACAGAAAATACTTGCATAATCTGTTACTCCTCTGCATCAACAAAAGAAGACCCTACTAAAAATGCTCTCCCTTCCGCTCCCACCGTTGCCTCCTACCCACCCTCCACGCCGAACCTGCCCTGGGCCGCAGGGGCCTCTGTGTGCTGCTCTAGCTCTGCCTGGCTCCGTGGTGACTCTTCTCTGCATCCTGCTGACCCTGAAACCCAGCCATTAGCCCCTCAGCTTCTCTGCTGATTCCAACGACCAAACTAACGATGCCGACGCCTCCACACTCTGTGCCTCCATCCCTGCCCCGTCCCGAGTGCCTGGTGCCACCACGGCAACGCCCTGCCATCACCCCCAAATCACTATTTCAAGATAAAACTACAACTATCCTCAAGCCAGGTTCTCAACCTCCCATCTTTCCATTCTGCCAATGAGTCTGTCATCCCCTCTGTTTTCCATTTCAAAATCTCACCAGTACTTTAAAAAATGTCACTGCCCCGCCGCATGCAGTCTCCCAAGAAGCCCTTCCCACTTCACCTCACACCTGCTCCACCACCACCGTCTTCTCCGTGTCTGCATAATGCTAGCACACCGACTTTCCCGCATGTTCTGTCATCACTCCTTTGCTTCCCCTACTCGTAAACCTTCAGTGGCTCCCTACTGCTCAGAAAACAGATTTCAGCACCTTCAGTCTGATATTCTAAGCCAGCAAAATTTCTTTACTCTCACTGTCAGCTTCCAACTCATGCCAACCGATACACACTCTCCGCCCCAGATCACTGCCCTCACTGTGCTGTGACACGGGGCCCCTGCCTCTGCCTCCGCAAGGTTCAGCTCCTCCTCTCGCACTCAGCGGCTCTGTAAAGGCTCCCAGGGCCACACAGGCCCACCCACTCACTGTCTAATCACGGGCCAACTGGCACGGGGGTAGTCTATCCACACTGTGGTTTACCTTCAAAGGTGAATGTGTGTGTAAAACAGATGAGCATGTGTGGGGTGGGAAGGGTTTGTACCAGGCCTCTGTATTACATCTCTGTAACCTACCAGTGGTGATGGGCCTCAGCTATGAGATCTCACGTGGATGTTTATGTGAATAAACAGCTTAGCTGTGAAGACAATACACATACTACACATCTCTGTGTGCACGTGTCATATTAACAACAGCTGATAAAAATTACCAAAAAACATGAATTTATTAAATCTATCCTGAAACATATTCCATCAGCTACACAATGGAGGACTAAGAGACGTCTCTAATTTCGGATCACACTTCTTCAGAGTCAAGAGGTGGGCGTGACCAATAATGCTCTCCTCCAAATGCTGGTTAAATAATCTAACATTCTTACCAGTGTACTTGTAGCTCCTTGCCAATCCATTATACTCAAGCACTTTGTACCATTCATTTGAATTAAAGAATAAATAGTTAATACTGCTTTTATAAGAACACAAAGGTTTAAGTTCGTCTATACTGAAGTTTACATTATATTCTGAAATTAGTATTCATCACAGCACACAGATGACATTATTCAGTATTCCCTTCCTTATGTCAACTAATAACTTCAAACTAAGTTCTTTCACTTCTCTGAAATAAAACTACACTTGAAGGGTGACACAACAGAGCTAAGACATGAGTGAAAGACCATCAGTTTCTTTATGAAAGTGAAATACTCTTACCTTGTGTAAACAAATAAGGTTCCTTCCACATCAGTCTTTTCCTAAAAAATAAAAACAAAACAAACAGCAAAACATGTATATTCTGTTCACTAACAGGAAACACTCACAGAGGTCAGAGAACATAAGCATCTTAGAGAACAGGAATTCGATCAGTTCCAAGCGGGGTCAAACCCATGTAAGAGAGGTAACTCTTAGGGAAAGGAAAAAGCAGATTTCCTGCCCACTGTGACTCTGCTGCTTAAGCAGCGGGAAGCATCCTCCTACTGTCATTTACAAACTAAACCAGAGTGCTGTCTTCCCCTGACCTGGGGACACGGGCCAGCCGCAGAAACCACCGCTGTCTGGACTTCCTCCTCCTCCACTGTTTTCTGGTTTCCTTTCCTCTTGTCGTATCCTGTCACCTAGGAGAGCAGCGGACCTGCCGATAACTCTACTCTGACTACTACACAGGAGACAGCAATGCTGCTGTAGTTTTCAGACAAACTAATCGCCTATTTGATTTGGAATATTTAGAGTCAAGTCTGATCTTTGAAATACAATTAGACAGAAACATTACCAAGCTAGGACTCAAGAACTCTGCCTGAGAGGGACTGGGAAAGTTGTAAACTTAAAATGATAAACTATCATTTCAGTTCACTGGGAAAGGCTCTTTTCCATCTCCCCAGGCCCCGATGAAAATGTTCAGCTTACTAAAAAAAAAATTTAAGTACCCATTTGTCTGATTAATTAGTAATCAGACTATTATAACTCAGAATTTATCTTTGCTGTTTATGTGGTTTAATTCCAGCATTCTATTTAACCTCTCAATATTTTGTTATTTATATATCCATTAGCAAAGTCATTCAAAATTTAAGTACTCTGTAATTATGGTGAAAAATACTCTCTTTAAGAAACAAAGGTATATTAAAATGATGATTCTGAAAAGGCACACAAAAAATTGTAAGCACGATCCTTTCCATGCTTGAGTAATTTCATCATCCTTAAACTGGATTTACTATTAAGTGACCACTTGCTACGAGGACAAAACACTTCTCTGTCTTCCAGTATTTGACCCTGGACTGTTTCATCTCAAGAGATCCTAGTCAGGATGTTTCTGCTGATCAGCACACAAAAACCTAACAGCCTTTGACTTGTTTCCTTCCTTCCTTAATGAAGTAGTAATAGAAATTACCTGGTCCTTAAGGAAAATCCAGAATCAGAAATGTAAAAGGCATGCTTCTCCTGAAATTATTCTCTAAACTCCAAATTTGTAATTCTTTTTTTTTTTTTTTTTTGCGGTACGCGGGCCTCTCGCTGTTGTGGCCTCTCCCATTGTGGAGCACAGGCTCCGGACGCGCAGGCTCAGCGGCCATGGCTCACGGGCCCAGCCGCTCCACGGCATGTGGGATCTTCCCGGACCGGGGCATGAACCCGTGTCCCCTGCATCGGCAGGCGGACTCTCAACCACTGCGCCACCAGGGCAGCCCTGCAATTCTTTAGCTTATTGTTCTGTGTCTCAGTTTCTCCACTGAAAAGGGATAACAAACCTACACCACGCAGATCTTTGGATTAAAAACGTATTTTTCATCTAAGGCTCTATGACGGCTAGATAAAAAGGTCTTTGGAAATGTGAAGTCTGGTCTATTCTGGCTGAAACAGCTCAAATTCATGCATTTTCTCCATCCCTCCACAGTTATCCAGGGGTAACCAGATTTTTTTTTTTTTTCTTTCTGGGCAAAGCCCAGGTTGGGGGTTTGGGGCAACAGTTAAAGCAAGAGTCTATTAGCTCTTCCTTAGGTCCTGCAAGTAAAGAAGACTTTTTTTTTTTTTTAAATATTTATTTATTTATTTGGCTGCTCCAGGTCTTAGATGCAGCATGTGGGATCTTTTAGTTGTGGCATGGGAACTCTTAGCTGCATCATGTGGGATCTAGTTCCCTGACCAGGACTGAACCCGGGTCCCCTGCATTGGGAGTGCAGAGTCTTAGCACTTAGACCACCAGGGAAGTCCCTAAAGAAGACTTTTATGTTAAAGTATTAGTTCACAGCTCTGGGGGATTTTAGCTTAAATTTCAAAAGTACAATATAATGATTTAATATTGCACTCTTATAAAAACTAACAAGTGCTAAAAAGTTAAGCAGTTCAAAATTTAAAATAATGAAGTAGAATGTAAAATAGTGCTAGTTTGCAAACTATTGGGACTCGGCAGACTACTTGACACTTTCAAAACAACGCAATCTACATCTGATTATTCTGTTAAAACACTGAAAAAGTAAATCTCCATTTACCCTCTAATCAAATCTGCCTTTCTCAATCATATATGTAGCACCTGAGTCACCTAAGAAGCTTTCAACAAATATCAAATGCTTGGGCCTCATATCCTGAGGTTTTTGATTTGGTGGGATGCACTTTTTAAAACTCCAGATGATCTTGACTCACAGAACTTAGAAAATCACTAGCTAGAAACAAGGGGAACACTACCACTATCAGGCAGCTTCTCAAGCTCAGCACTTTCGACATTTGGGGCCAGATTAACCTTTGTCGTGGGGGCCTGTCCCATGCACCACAGGATGTTTAGCAGAATCCCTGGCGTCTACCCTCTGGATGCCAGTAACGTGGTCCCTCTCCAAGAGACAACTAAAAATTTTCTCAAGACCCTGCCAGTGTTGCCTGGAAGCAAAATCGATTCCAGTTAAGAACTACTGCTCTAAGGGTTGAGAGGTGAAAATACCACCAGGGTTAAGACACACTGGTGTTTTGGGGGAGTGGGATTTCCTGGCAATGGGAAGTAGGTCTAGTTCCAAAATTCCTACTCCAGTCCTGACATAATCGTTCTTAAGCTTCCTTAAAGCAGCTCATTTTCTGTCCCCGCTTCATTCCTTATTCCTCCTGCTGAATGCCTTAAGTTAGCCTTCATCCATATTCAGTGTGATAAGAATTCCCCTTCTTTACGTCCCACCTGCGTATACTTTCTCTTCTGTTCTTAAGCATGTCCTGTACACTTTTATTAGGCTTACGTTCAAAAGCTCCCGTTGTGGTGGCATATGGAGATGCGGCATCAATTTGTTTGCCCCCAGCAACTGCCCTGCAGCTAAATTAGGTCTCTTTTTTTTTTTTCTCGGCTACCACATCCTTGAAGATGAGTACTTTGAAAGAATGACCTTCTAAGGGATGAACTATGCGCTGTCTGAAAGCAACAAGTCCAGGAAGCAGAAAAACATAACTCCTGTAAATAATGCGTTGTGCCACTTGTGACTTCTGATGAGGCTGTAGAAGGGCAGCCCCTGTAACTGTGGTAACACGTGTCTCAGAGACCCTGTCCAACGCCCGTAGGAAACAACCGTTACTCAAGGGGAACCTCTCCTGTACCCGTTAACTCCTCGCAACTCCCCAGACTCTCGGTTAGGTGTCAAGTCAGTCCAGAGAACGACATACCCCCGATCCTCATCTCTACTACCGAATTTCCTCAGCAGAATTAGGACATCATGCCTTTGGCGCTTTTCTACAGAGCAGTATACAGCCGCACGTAGAATATCTGCATTTTAAAAGTTGTCGTTGAAACTTGTCCACCTCGTCGCTCAACGTCCTTGATACGAAGACCCAGGCGACACATGCCCCCGAAAACTAGGGAGACTTAGCTAGGAAGCGGCGCGCTGCCTCCCCCGGGACCTCGCGGGGCAGGTGTCCCCGCGTCCCTCCATTCCTGCCTCTTTTCGGTGAATTTCTCCGGTTACGAACTCTGGGCAAAGCTGTTCTCTTCTCTCCCACGGTAGGACCTACTTCTTAGTGTCTTCGCTTCTGTGAGTGATTTTCGGGCAAACTTTAATGACCGGCTGCGGAAGGAGGTAGGGAGGCCACGTGAACTACTAGGGCTGCGTCCCGTCGGGGGGGCTTTCCTAGCTGACCGCCGGGACGTGCCGGAGCAGGGTGTCTGACCCGCTCCGCGGGGCTGAGTCCTGCCCGCGCTCCGTGACTCAGTTCAACGCGGCGGGAGGTGCCCGCGGACGCCGGACCCGAATGACCGCGGGGGGGGGGGCCTCCCCGCCCGCTCGCAGCCCCTCCCCGGCCCCGCCTGCCCGCACGCACCCACTCGTTGGCCCGGTGGCCGAAGGTGTACAGGGCCACCTGGCTGGCCACGTCCACGATGCGGCTGATGTAGGGGTCGTGGCGCCGCAGGGCCGCCAGGCTAATGTCGCGCCCCTTCCCAGCTGGGCAGCCCGCCGCAGCCGCCATCTTCCCGCCGGCCCGCGGGCTGCCGCAGGCCTCTCGGTAGAGCGCAGAGCGCGCAGGCGTCACTGGCCGATGGCCGCGCCGCGCCCGCCCGCGATCGTTGCCACGGCAACCGCAAAAGGCGGCCCCCGCGCGGTCCTGCCAGCGTCCCGGGTACCGGGCCATAGCTGGACGCCGGACACATCTGCTCCTCGGCGCTCCGCGGTCGGACCTATAGTGATAAACACGCCTCGAGCGTGCGTAACTGAACAGGGAGGGAACTGCGATTTCTCGTGCGCGGGCGCCGGGTGTTTCTTCAAGTGCAGTCCTCGACGCCCTGGCGACTCCGAGACCCTTTCAGGGGGTCTAAGGGTCAGAACCATTTTCGTGACAGTCCTAAAACTAACCTGACTCGTGCCCTGTGCTGACTTTTGCACGAATGCTGCAAAAACAACGGTGGGAGAAAGTGCAGGAGCCATGCTGTACAGGCCAGTGTCACTTGACAGTGTACGTGATAAGGCAGAAAAATTATTAATTTTACTACATTTCAACCTTTTGGTACACTTTTAAAAGTTCTGTGTGAAAAAAGAGGAAGAAATCACAGAGCACGTGCCCTGAACACGGAGCTGCCATATTTGCCTCCAGGAAAACACTTGAGTGCTTAAGTTGCAAGCTGAGCTAGTGTTTTTATTTTTATTTTCACGGAACACTATTTTTACTTGAACGAAAGATGGACAAGCTATGGGTATTCAGACAGGCATTTGACAGACATTTTTTAAGAAAATAAATAACGTGCACCTGTCACTTCCAGGAAAACAAGGGGTAATTATTGTCACCCATGATAATTTTTGAGCTTTCAAGCGAGAATGAGAAGTTTACAAAATGTGTATCTACTGTCATAAGCTTGGCAGCTTCTCAATACTTAAAGTCTTTTCTGATGAGATTGCTGGGTATTTGGAAAGCCTGTGATGAGGGAGTTCCTCTTTAAAACTTGGGAGAAAGGTGAACGTTGATCACTCTGGTACGTGCATAACTAGATGTACGTTTTTGTTAAAATGTTTCAATAAAGCTTTAAAGTTTCTTTTATATCTTTGAGCCTTGGAGTCTATAGGCAAAGTCTACCTTTTGATAATTTCAGGGAACATAGACACACCTTAGTTGTCTCTATAGTACTTGGTCCAATGCCTTGTGCTGACTAGAAATTTGTAAATGCCAATTCTATTGAACTCAACCATGAGTTAGTTGAATTTACTCATTAAATATCAGCTTTTTAAAAGAGCTCATGATTCACAGAATACTGAGATCCAAGTTGGCATGAAAGAGAGTACAATAACAAGTCCTGATCTTTCAGCGTTTACATTCTAAAAAAGATAGAAAAAAATGGAAAGGTTTGTTTAATTTTCCATGTTATAAAGAAAACAAGAAAGAAAAGGGAAAAGACCTTGAAGATTAGAGATTACACTCAGAAAAAGATGATGTATAATGCTGCAATGGCTTCCGCATTGCAATGTTGTTTATCTCCTGGCCCCAGAGCTTTGTTCTCTTAAAATTCTGTTTTTCCCCCAAATTCTTAAAGATCTAGCCTTCTAGGATGAAGACAGAGTTCTACCTAATTTCTACTTGAATAATCTGTGTTTGTAAAATCAGGTCATCATCACTTATCCAAATATACTAAGTCACAGGCTCTTTATTAGTAAAAGGCCATTTTTTAAAAGTTGGGGTATAGTTGTTTTACAATGTTGTGTTAGTTTCTACTGTACAGCGAAGTGGAGTTCCCTGTGCCATACAGCAGGTTCTCATTAGTTATCTATTTTATACATATTAGTGTGTATATGTCAATCCCAATCTCCCGATTCATCCCGCCCACCCCCTTTCCCCCCCCCCGCCGGT
>RJWK010022259.1:0-30020 GCA_004363435.1 Platanista minor | reverse complement strand
TGAAGAACCTAGGGGCAGGACAGGAATAAAGACACAGACTTAGAGAATGGACTTGAGGACATGGGGAGGGGGAAGGGTACGCTGGGACGAAGTGAGAGAGTGCCATGGACTTATATATACTACCAAATGTAAAATAGATAGCTAGTGGGAAGCAGCCACATAGCACAGGGAGATCAGCTCAGTGTTTTGTGACCACCTAGAGGGGTGGGATAGGGAAGGTGGGAGGGAGATGCAAGAGGGAGGGGTTATGGGGGTATATGTAAATGTATAGCTGATTCACTATGTTATAAAGCAGAAACTAACACACCATTGTAAAGCAATTATACTCCAATAAAAAAGTTAACAAATTTCTTTTCTATCATTTGCTTTTGTTTGTTTTTCCCTCAAGATGTATTATTCTGCATGACACTTTCAACGGTTCCAAGCTGATTTTAGGATAAAACTGAGGGTCTCCAATTTTATTTCATGTAACTTATAGACAAAAATATCTTTGATATAGTCAGATACTCTATCATTTTTTTTTTGTAGTGGATACTTCTGCCTCTACAGTTTTATGGGTATACACATGAGCCATTATAACATTTCATTAGCAGCTCCTTATAGAGGTACTAACTCAAATGTCTCCCCATATTTTAGAAGCCACTTCAAAATCATGTCCATATTAACTTCTCTCAGCCCACAGTCCTCACCCTGTTTTGAACCTCTGTAATAGTTAGCTGGTAGTTCTCATATGATGTATATTATATGGGGAATGAGATTCATGACTTTCCTTAAACATGTTACAAGATGCTATTAGTCAAGAAGATTTAATAAAACATGTTTTCTGTCTGTGCAAAACCAGTTCAATGTCTAAGTAACAAATCATGAATGAGAACAACTGTGGAAATGATAAAGATGATTTCATTTTAGTTTTGAGTAAGATTCAATTAAATATCAGCTTATCAACTCTTCAAAAGTGGAGAAGAAATTCCAAATAATATGATCTATCCTTTGAGATACCATTAAAATTTCTGTGAAAATGGACTAACTAGGGAATGTTCATTTCTCTTCATTTTAAATGAGAGTTTTGTTTAGTGTTAATTTTAACAGTTAGTAGTTATGAATCAGAGGCAAAAGTAACTTAAATGTTAGAGAGATTTTGGATTAACCATCACTTGTCTCTCTTTGGTCTACATGGACAACACATCAAGAAAATGAAGATCAGATGGACAGGAAATTTTAATACAACTTCAGTATAACTTCAATATAAAATAAAATGTAAATTCAATAGAGGTTTAAATATAAAACAGGAAGATATAATTATAAGGTAAACATTACAAAAATTGAAATAGTTACCTAAACATCTTTCAAAGCATATAGCAGAAAAAATGAAATAGAGAACAGAAAAGAAATATAAAAGATCTATGAAACTAAGTTTTTTGAAATGACAAACAAAATTGGAAGCTAAATTAAATTTAAAAAAAGAGAACTCAAATAAATAAAATCAGAAATGAGAGAGGAGACACTACAACTGATAACACAGATATACCAAGGATCATAAAAGACTACTATGAACAATTACAGGCATATCTTGTTTTTTTGTGCTTTGCTTTATTGTACTTCACAGATACTGTGTTTTTTACAAATTGAAGCTTTAAGGCAACACTATGTCAAGCAAGTCTATCAGTGCCATTATTCCAACAACATTTGCTCACTTCATGTCTTTTTGTCACATTTTGGTAATTCTCACAACATTTCAAATTATTTTCATTATTATTATATTTGTTATGATGATCAGTGATCTTTGATGTTACTATTGCAAAAAGATTATAACTCATTAAAGTTTCAGATGATGCTTAGCATTTTTTAGAAATAAACTATTTTTAATTAAGGTATGCACATTGCCTTTTTAGAAATAATGCTATTGTTCATAATAGACTATGGTATGGTGTAAACATAACTTGCATATGCACTAGGAAAAAAAAATCATGTGACTTGCTTTATTGTGACATTTGCTTTACAGTGATGGTCTGGAACTAAACCCACAATATCTCTAATGTATGCCTGCAAATGCAAACAAATTGGATGACCTAGAAAAAAATGAATAAATTCCTAGAAACATATAACCTGCCAAGACTGAAACATGAATAGAAATTTTGAAAAGACAAATAATGAGTATAGAAACAGAGTCAGTAATTCCCCCAGAAGAAAACCTAAGGACCAGATGATTTCATTGGTGAATTCTACCAAATACTTAAATAAGAATTAACACCAATCCTCCCAAAAGCTACCAAAAAGCTGAATACTTCCAAACTAATTTTATGAAACCAGCATTATCCTGATACCAAAGCCAGACATGCACACTGCAAGAAAAGAAAATTACAAGCCAATATACCTGATGAACATAGATGCAAAAATCCTCAACAAAATACTAGCAAACAGAATTCAACAGCACATTAGAAGGATCATACACTAATAACAAGCATGTCCCTGGAATACAAATTGGTTCAACAAATGCAAGTCAATAAATGTGATATACCACATTAATAGCCTGAAGGATAAAATCATATGATCAACTCACTAGATGCAAAAAAACCTTTTTTTGACAAAATTCAACACTTTCATGGTTAAAAAAAAAAAACTCTCAACATGTTAGGTATAGAAGGTATAATAAAGGCCACATGTGATAAGCCTACAGCTAACGTTATATTCAATGGTGAAAAGCCAAAAGCTTTTCCTCTAAGATTAGGAAAAAGACAAGGATGCCCACCCTCACTACTTCTATTCAACATAGTACTAGGGTTTCTAGCCAGAGCAATTAGGCAAGAAAAAGAATAAAAGTCATCCAAATCAAAAGGAAGATGTTAAATTATCTCTCTTTGCAGATGACATGATCTGACATATAGAACACCCTAAATACTCCAAAAAACCTGTTAGAACTGATAAATTACTTTTTCTTTTTTAAAAAATTTTTATTGGCATATAGTTGATTTACAATGTTGTGTTAGTTTCAGGTGTACAGCAAAGTGACTCAGTTATACATATACATATATCCACTCATTTTAAAAATTCTTTTCCCATATAGGCCATTACAGAGTATTAAATAGAGTTTCAAGATACATCAGCTTACAAAGCAATGAACATCCAAAAAGGAAATTAAGAAAACAATCCCATTTACAACAGCATCATGAAGGATAAAATCTTAGGAATAATTTTAGCCAATATTGCTAGCGAAAGATCTGTACACTGAAAACTATAAGATATTGATAAAAGAATATGAAGAAAAACAAATAAATGAAAAGATATCCTGTGTTCAATGATAAGAAGAATTAATATTGTTCAGATGTCCATATTACTCAAAGATATCTACATATTCAATGTGATCCCTATCAAAATTCCAATGGAATTTTTCACAGAAATATAAAAAAGAATCCAAAAATTCATGTGGAACAACAAAAGTCTCCAAATTGCTGAAGCAATCCTGAGAAAGAAGAACAAAGCTGGAGGCATCATACTTCCTGATTTCAAATTATATTACAAAGGAAAAGTACCCAAATCAGTACAGTACTGCATAAAAATAGAAACATAGACCAATGGAGCAGAATAGATAGCCCAGAAATAAACCCACACATATACGACCAACTAATGTTGAACAAGAATACAGAACGGGGAAAGGATAATCTCTTCAGTAAATGAGCTTCAGAAAACTGGATATCCACATGCAAAAGAATGAAATTGGACCTGTATCTTATACCACACACAAAAATGGTAATTTAGCCAGTTACTAAATGAATCTACAGAGTACTCTGGTTTTTAATATTATAAATAATACCAGCGGGGAAATATAATAAATTAATTTCTCTCTCTTAAAATAGTAACCTAAGAAATATAAATACCTATATCTTCCCAAGAAATGAATAAAACTTATAAAAATTCTACAAAACTTTACTGGGTGTCATTTAAACTAATTTAAGGAAGGCAAAAATTGTAAACATATTATCCATAAGGAAATCTATAAATCTGATGACTTCTCAATTAAATATTATTTTGGGAAATATTATTTATTTGTTAATTTGCAAAATACTTTTAAAGTTTATGTGAAAATATAAATATGTTACAATAGCCAGGAAAACTCTGAGCAGACGAATAATGAGGGAGAAATTGCCTTGTCATGTTAAATATAGTGTAAATTCCTATAATTAAAACAACTGAGTATTGAAGAAGGAATATATTAAATGATACTGGAAGAAATTAACAATTCCCAAAATAAACCTAAATACAGACAATAATTTAATGCTTAGTAAAATTGGCTTTTTAATTCACTGGGGAAATTATTTTCTAATAGTTAATGAAACAAATGGCTTGCTTTTTTTAGTGAGTAGGGGAGGGGGAGGTAGACATAATTCACTAAATCTTCTGAAAAAATAATCCAGATATTTAAATATAACTGTAGTGTGTGTGTTCAGAGTGACTGACTGACTTTTACCTGTGTTCTGCAGATTTGTAGGAACTCTGGGAAGATATCACTAGCATAGAGAGAATGAGGTGTGGCACCTGCAAATGCTACCCATAAATTATTCAGCAAATTAGGAAGCCCTAGAAGCATATCTCCACATTTTAAATTATACTTCAGGAACTGGGGGGATTTATTCATTGACATTCGTGGAAGAACCAGGTCACCTATTGCTGAAAAGGTACCAGCATGAAAAAATGTTGCTGAAGCCTACAGAGGAAGTCTCAAATATGGGGTTAAGAATTGGTAGGAGGAAGTGATAGCAGGAGCATAGTACTTAAGACTCAAACTAAAAAAATCAACTCTCACATGACCTCTCTTTATGACCACAAGACTTAGGTTCCTTTTAATTCATTGAGATTTCCTGGGTCAAATTCAATTTTTGTCATGGTGGTTTTATATATGTGAATAAAGCAAAAGATTGCATTTCCATTTTGAAAAAAAAAATTCCACTCATTTTTATTATTTTCACAACCATTTTTAATTCATCTTTCAGTCTCTAAAGCTGAGTTTACCTCTTCCTTTTTTTAATGCTACTGCACATAGAACTTACGTTTTCCATTGTCTCTGTCTCCTACTGCAACACATTTCTCTCTCTGTTTTTTGCCTTTAATTCTTTCTTTCAGTCTTGGAAGAGGGAGTTCACACTTAAGTGATCTCTGCCAGCTGTTTCCATTAACCACTGACTTTGTCCTACAGTCTGGCTTTCCTCCCCAGCAATTTTCTATTCAAAAGACCTTATTATTAAAGCCAAAAATATGTTGGAACACAATGCCTCCACCCTTCTCCTATGACTTATGGTCACATTCTTTGCAGCTATTTACTGTACATGAATTATTTTTTTATCCAGCCTAACTCTATCTACAACTTTTCCATCAGTGAGAGAAACCCCTAACCAATTAAACCATTCTCTAAATCGTCAGTACTCAAGTCTAAAATAGTCTTCTAAATTTCATACTTCAAATAGGGAAGACGATTTTTCAAGGAAAAAGGCAAATTAAACAGAATTGGCTAGTTGAATCCTGATCCCTTGTGTCTGCTTCTACTGCTCTGCAAGAGCTCCTTAATTGTGTCAGTGTTTTTAATGAAGCCTATGGTCTACCAGTCAAGATGATTTTGTAGAGCTTCGCATTCTTGTAGCCTGTATTAAGAAAACTTTATTTTTCTTTTTCATTTTCAAAGTATCAAAATTATAATATATATTGATAAAAATTTTCAAAGTATACATGAAATTTTCAAAGTACACAACACAAACTTCAGATATTCTAATAATTCCCCATCCCCATGGCAAAGTGAGCATCTAAGTCCCCAAAAGGGAAAAGCCAATTTGCAAGTAATGTACCAAAGTTGAAATCTACAAATTTTATATACATGTGGACTGGGCCTAAAATTGCATAATTAATTAATAGTAATGTATTATTATTTGCATAGTTAATTCAGTAAATTTCAGAATACCTAATAAACTCTTGTTAATATATTTGTAGTTGGGAGAACTACTCTGAAAATCCCAAAGCATATGACCAGTGTATTCATAAGCCTCCTTGGCTTTTTCCAAAAAGGACATCATCAACCTATAGGACTTTATTCAATTAGAGTCGATATGGGAATGCAATAGGTGATTTTGAGCACTGGAGGAGGTAATATTTGTGAAGTGCTTAGCGTAGTGCCTGGTATAGAAAATAAAAACAGAGCACCTCCTTATATATTTACAACTGTTACTTCATTTAATTCTCTACATAATTATGTAAGGTAATAATTTTTGTCTGCAATAATAAGTAAATAGCATGAGAATGATGGAAAGAAAGAAAGCAAAAGCTATGCAGTAGTCAGTAAGTTATAGTTTGGGAGGAAGAAGAGATCAAATGGTCCAGAAGGACAAGTAGCTTTAAGGGACAGGCAGGACTTAGAACAGAGGTCTCCTCAGTTTCTTACCCTACCCTATGCTCTAGTATTCAATAAACACTTGATTTGTTAAAAAATTCATCATCTGAGGCAAAGAAGAAAAATTCTCTCATGGGAAAAAGTTTAAATGGAAATAGTTTAACAGAAATGAAAGAAAAACCCCTAAAGAAAATTGTTTGGATAACTGGGGACTAGGAGCTTCTAGAACTGTGTTCTTATAAGTTTTCCACCTCCATAATCCCATACTTAAAGAAACCTATTAGTCACTACACCCATGTTTTGAAAAATGTCACACTGTGTGAAGTGCTGGGTTTTTTTCTAATGAAATATTCTCTTTGTTTGAGTGGTCATTAACAGAAAGAGACACGGAGTCTCTTTATCAATTTGTATTTGTATGATAACTGAGAAGGAAGAAATTCAACTTTTTCATTTTTTTTTTTTTTATGAAGAGTGCTCTACTTAGTTTATTTAATAGTGCATTTTATGACTGTTCTGTATTAATGGAATGGGAGATAATCTCTTCTCTTTTTCTGAGTTATACCTTGAATGCTAGTTATTTTAGGGAACAAGTAAATTTTTCACATTTTCATCATAATAGCATTTTAAAAACTGGGACACACAGGGAGTTAACTCAGTTATCTCATTCTTTCCATCCTGTGCTCCTCTCTCAATTACCTTTATTAAATTATTGTAGTAGGAGGGGCATAATGCTGCAAGGTGACATCAGTAACGTCAGTGGCTGGTCATCCAGACAATTCCTTCTGGCAACACCTTGGTGATATGAAATGAATTCTGCACCTACCCTTCAGTTTCATGGGCTTGCAGCATTTGTTAGTATCCCTAAGATAATCAAAGTCAGGGAGATAGACTTATATTAACCAAAATCTCAAAAGAACAAAATGTACATGTACTAATTTCCATTGAAAAATATAATCATCAAGTAGAATGGAATGTTCAAATTAGCTTTACCTTTTTATGCACTCTCAGACAGTTGCATCTGATAATAACTAGAAAGTTGTTTTTAATTAAAGTAGGGCAATGGAGTGAGATATTTGCAATGGATTTTGACATAAGGCTTTAGTAATCTGGCATTCATCTGTACAGTGAGTGAGTGCAGACAATGAGCAGACCGTAAGCTAATGACCATTGTTCAGAGGATCCCCACCATGGGACACTGAGGAATGAATCAAGTGTCAGCTTCTCTTTCTGACTCTGGTATTTCCATGTTTCTAGTCAGCCATCTACCTTCTGTAAATATCCTTTTCCTTTTAGTTTATTAACAACATTGTCTTAGTCACAATTTAAACATGCTTAATGTAGTCATAATCAGATAGAAACTACACCCGTATCTCTTGATTAAGACCACCTATTTCTAAGAAATAATTTCTTAGGTGGGTGCTTTTCCATATGGTTGATTTCATCCATTTACATATTGATTTTCTTCAATCTATTCTCAAAAGTTTAACAAATTTCTAAGTTCTAAAGAAGACTTCTGCCCCTCTATTACTCTTTAGAACGTGAATAAAAAGGAATCTAAAAAAAAAAAAAAAAGGTTCTGTTGAACCTAGGGGCAGGACAGGAGTAAAGACGCAGACGTAGAGAATGGACTTGAGGACATGGGGAGGGGGAAGGGTAAGCTGGGACTAAGTAAGAGAGTGGCATGGACATATATACACTACCAAATGTAAAATAGATAGCTAGTGGGAAGCAGCCACATAGCACAGGGAGATCAGCTCGGTGCTTTGTGTCCACCTAGAGGGATGGGATAGGGAGGGTGGGAGGGAGATACAAGTGGGAGGAGATATGGGGATATGTGTACACATATAGCTGATTCACTTTGTTATACAGCAGAAACTAACACACCATTGTAAAGCAATTATACTCCAATAAAGATGTTAAAAAAAAAGTCAGTCTTTTTATCTATACCTCTGATAGTTTATACTATCTTGCAGTAATTTTAGTTTCTATATTCAATATTTTAAATATACCAATATATCATCTATAACATGACTCAAAAATCTTTTAAAAAATGAACATATGTAGAGAAATATCTCCTGCTTCACTTTGTCTTTACTTTTAAATATATATATTTATTTATTTATTTATATTTATTTTGGCTGTACTGTGTCTTAGTTGGGTCATGTGGGATCTTTGTTGTGGCATGAATGCTCTTTAGTTGCAGCATGCGGGCTTCTTAGTTGCAGTATGTGGGCTTCTTAGTTGCAGTATGCGGGCTTCTTAGTTGCAGCATGTGGACTTCTTAGTTGCGGCATGTGGGATCTAGTTCCCTGATCAGGAATCAAACCTGGGCCCCCTGCATTGAGAGTGTAGAGTCTTATCCACTGGACCACCAGGGAAGCCCCTCCACTTTTTCTTTTTGAACAAACTCCATCCTAGAAACACCAATTAATTTCTTCTGTATCCTTCCATAGTTGATAGACAGATACAAACAAATGTTAATATATATTTGCTTAGTTTCCCTTATTATACAAAATTTAGATTATTGTACACACTGCTCTGTACCTTCTTTAAAATTTGAAGAGATCATTTAAAATTTTCCGTATCAGTGCATAGAGAACTAATCATTATTTTTTAAGCCATATAGCATTCCAATGTATTAATGTACCATAATTTGTTCAACCAGTTCTTTATTAATATTTAGGGTTTTTTCTATTCTTTAACAACAACATGACAATGAATAACCTGAATATATGTCATTTCATCCTTGTGAAAATACTAATGGACTTGCTATGCCAAAAAACATATACCAGTGTACTGTAGCAGATATTGCCAAATTTTCCTCCATATGGTTTGTACCATTTTACACTTCTACTAGTAATTTATGAAAGTATGATTTTCCAGAGTGTGTTATCTACTTCTGATTTTTGCCAATTTGTTCCATGAAAATGGCATCTCATTGGAATTTTAAGTTACCTTTCTCTATAAGATTAGGAGTAGAATTAAATTTATTCATTGAACAAAAGCTTACTGAATCCCTACTATGTACCAGCTTTAGTCTAAGTGATGGGAATATAAAAGTGAACTGAATAGAAAAAAAATATGTAAGTGATTATACATATAATCATATATATATAGTAAATTATCTCATATAGTATTAGATGGTGATAATTGTTACAAAGCAATAAAAATAGAATAAGGTGAAGGGAGAATGAGAGTCAAGATAAGTCATTGACAGAGTTACATTTGGGCAAAAACTTGAAGATGAGGGGAGGTATATTGGAAAAGTGAGTTCCAGGGAGAGGGAACAGCCAGTGCAAAATCTCAAGGTGGGAGAACATCTGGCATTGTGGAGGAATTACAAGGTGAATGTGACTGAAGCAGAACCAGAGAGGGGAAGAGTGGTGGAAATTGTTAGAGAGAAAAGGAGAAGCCAGAATGCAAAGGGTTTGGGAGACAATGCAAAAGACTTTGGCTTTCATTTTAGATAAAATGAAAAACCATTGAAGAAGTTGAGAAAAAGGACATGAGCTGAAATATATTTTAAAAGGATCACTGTAGCTGCTATTAAGACTAAACCATACAGAGCAAGGGTGGAAGCAGAAAGACCAGTTACAAGGCTAACGCAGCTATCCTATCAAGAGATGATGGCAGCTTGGTCCAGGGTTGCAGTAATAGAACTGGGTTGTCAGATTCTGGATATATTTTCAAGATATAGCAAACACGATTTCCTGAAAAATTGGATATGTAGTATAATGGAAATAAAGAAGTAAATTATTATTCCAAGTTTTCTAGCTTGAGCAACTGGAAGGATGAAATTGCTATTACCTGGGTTATTTTTAAGATCTATTTGTATTTCCTTTTTTTACTGAACTCTGTTTATGTTCTTTGCTTATTTTTCTATTGTGATTCTGCTCTTTTTCTTAAGATCTTCTAGATTGTCTATCTACTTACCTGTCTATGGAAAATTATCCCTTCAAAGGTATGGATTCAAAATATATTATGCCAATTTATATTTTTCTTTACTCATGTTATTTTTGAGGTGTTATGGTTTTCTTCCATTTTTTTTTAAGGCATGCAGATTTTTAAAAATTACTTGAATGTATCCATTTTAATGGCTCCTGAATTTTTAGTCAAAATTAGAAATATTATTCTTGATCCAAGGAATGTATTATCTTATGGTCTTGTTTTATGATTTTATTTTTACATTGTTTTTACATTTGCATCTTTAATCCACTAGAAATCCATCTGGTGAAGGGTGGAAGGTATAAATCCAACTATGTCTAGATGATCATCCAGTTGTCCAAAATCATTTATTAAATTATCTTTTCTTCATTTATTACATATGCTGCCTTTCACAACTTAGATTCCTAAATGTACTTGGGTCTAATTCTGGCATTATATTCTATTCATGTCTGTTCATGAGTCATGGCCATGTGTTCTTTATTTACAATTTATAATTATTTTAATAAATGGTAGGACTAAGCCCATTTCTCTGATCTTCATTTTCAGAATTTCCTTTCTATTTCTGTTATCTTCCCATGTGATTTTTTTTTTTTAACATCTTTATTGGAGTATAATTGCTTTACAATGGTGTCAGTCTCTGCTTTATAACAAAGTGAATCAATTATACATACACAGATGTTCCCACATCTCCTCCCTCCTGCATCTCCCTCCTTCCCACCCTCCCCATCCCACCCATCCAGGTGATTTTTAGAAGCACCTTGATTATTTGTTAAAACTATAAACTAGCAAAGAGAATATTAGCATCTTTATTTTTTAAGCCTTCCTATCGAACATAATTTATGTTCGCATTTGTTTCAGCTTTCCATTTTTTGTTTTTTTGGGGATATATTAAACATTTCTCCATATGGGTCTTATGGTTTTCTTGTTCTGTTGCTATTGTAAATGAGAGCATTTTTCTTTTACCATATACCATCTAAGTGGTTTCTGTTTATATACGTAAACAGTATTGATTTCTGTATATTGATTCTATACCCTATTACCTTATTGCATTTTCATATTGTTTGTGTGGTTTTTCAATAGGGTCTATGTTGAGTTTCAGTTTTATAATAATTTCAAGTGCCAAAAGTGATAGTTTCATCTCCTCTTTTCCTAATTTATGTCTAATTAATTAGCAAATTAAAAAAACACACAAAAGTTGTTAGAGGGAGTAGCCTCTGCCATCTCCCCCTCCTGTTCCCATGTTATAGAATCCTATAAATTAGATGGAGCATTATGCACTTCTATATCATTAAGGAATATTGTCTCAGAAAATTCTTCACAATAATAACTATTTGTTTATTGTCTGTTTTCCTTCTATACTCTGAGTTTCTCAAATACTGTGTTTTGTTCACATTTTATTATTATATCCCAAAGGACATAATATATGTTAATAAACAGTAAATATATGTTAAATGAATGATTAGACAACTTAACGAGGATTATATGTCTCTGCTTAAAGAAGCTGTAAGGTAATATTTAAAGATCTTTTTGTCTCTACATATAACTACTTCTTAGTTTGAGACAGTGTGCTATAGTAGAGAGAGCAAAGGGTCCAGAGCTCAACAAATGTCACTCCTTCACCCTCTGGCTATGTGATTTGGGGGACCATCTTAATCTTTCTAATACTCAATTTGTGAAATGCAGATAATGTATCATCAAGAGTTCCTTTGAAGAACAAATGGGATATTGCGAATGGAATGATGATCACCAAATTAGAATTTTTTCCCCTTCTCTTCAAACACATGTCTTCAGGAGAATATTAATTATATGTGATAGCACTTTTGGTCTATTTCCCTGCAGGTGTTAATTGTTGGCCTTTTGTTAGTGTTGAAGTAAACTTACTCCCATCTCTCACCCTTTCTTATGTAGCTTTTCCTTCCTCCTCTTCTGAGTATGCAATGTAGAGTTCTCCTCTAATGCATCACTTTGTACATGTCCAACTCGAATGTCTACATGTTCTCCACTCCTTTTATTTATTGAGGACACTATTAATAATGTCTCTCCTTAAAAAATACCTATTTCACTATAATTCATTTAGACTGAATGAACACTGTTGTTTGAGGTTTAAGCCTTTTTAAATCTCAAGAAAAAGAAGCCTCTTTCTACTCATTTGTTGAGGAAAAGATGGATGATTAATTTTAAAAAATAGTGTCTTGACTTGTAGGCAGTGCTGTCAATGAAAGATACTTCAGTTTCCCAAGGCATTTCTTTTTCATTTCAATAAAGACTAAAACAGAACTAAGGAAAACCCACACTCATGAAATCATATTTCAACAGGCTGACTTTGGGGAGATGATATCTATCCTGCGTGGCCTTTTCTCACCCAGCTTCTCATTCAGTTCTGATCCACAGGTTAACAGACATGATAATTAATTCTTCATAGGAAGCATTTCTACCTATTGGTAACGATTACTCTCTTGAGAATTGGAAATGGCAACCTCACTACCATCCTTCAAAGACTGGACATAGAGCTGAATTGATTTAAAAGAAGCCTGGCTACATGAAAGTCTAAGAAATATAACATGGTCATCATTCCTCTCAGCAAATTGCTGATTGTTCAGCAAAACTTGCAGGGGGTGGGAGGTGATGTTTCCAGGCTACAGTAATTAGAGTAGAATGGTTTGGAGAAACTACTGGAAAGCTATGCTGAAAGGCCAGGAGCATTGTGGCTTTGTTAGGAAAATGCCAAACAGTGCTAAAAGTGTCTGGAAAATAAGATTACTGCTTTTATTCTGGGCTCCAGAGGGAGAAAATAGCCAATTAAAACATTCAGTGCTAGAAGCACCATGCTGGGCTTGGTGCTTCAATTAAAAGATATGCCCAGAGATTATTTTGTCATTCAGCACATTGCCCTTCAACCAGCATAATGCCCCAATAACCATAGTGGTTCAGGGAGGAGGGGGCACAATTTTCACTTCTAGAAAAGGGCTCTATCTATAGTATGAATCAGAGTCCACAATTTGTATTTCAATATTTTTATTTTTTAATATTAACTATAGTTTATATCAAAGTAAATCAGCAGGGAGAAAATTATGGAAATAAATAAAAGAGAGTGTATAGAATGGAAAATAGAAAAGGAGGGAGGAATGGAGGGAGGTAGGGAGAGAAAGAGACAGGAAGGAATATTTCAAGTAGATGCCGTTCAGGAAATGCGTGTGGCGATATTTCATCACCTTTCATTTTAAGTAAGACTAAGTGGCTTTTTCTTTGTGTGTCTCTCATATAATCATTTGCAAAAATGTCAATACGCCCCCTGCCATCATTTGACCTTTTGGGATGCTTAATGAAGAACTTAACACAGTTATTTTTGTGTGTCCTGCATATTTCTTTCTGTTTTTCTGTGCCCTAACTTAGGAAGGCTGAGTTACATGAGAAAATAAGAGAGTGGTTTCTGTCCCTGGCAAGTGAATGAACTCCCTGTTTTCCTGTTTCTTCATAAGAAAATTTCATTGACCTCCTCTCATCAGCACACCAAAATTACAACCATTTACGATACAACTATTAATGAAAAAGATTGAAAGCTAACAGAAAAGATCTTCCACAACTAAAGATATAAAGAAGGAACCACAAGGGTAGGAGGGACGAAGTCACGGTATAGCCAAGACCCACACTCCCACGTTGGTGACCCACAAACAGGAGAATAATTACAGTTGCAGAGGTTCTCCCAAGGGAGTGAGGGATCTGAGCCCCACACTGGTCTTCCCAACCTGGGGACCTTGTGCTGAGAAAACAAGCCCCCAGAATGTTTGGCTTTGAAGGCCAATGGGGCTTACTTTTAAGAGACCCAGGGAGCTGGGGGAATATAGACTCCACTCTTAAAGGATACACACAAAATCTCACATGCTCTGGGACCCAGAACAGAAGCAGAAATTTGAAAAGAGCCTGGGTCAGACCTACCTGCTGATCTTGGAGAATCTCCCAGAGAGGCAGGAGGAAAGTGGAGCTCCCTGTGGGGACATAGACACAGGTGGCAGTAATTTGGGAGAGCTTGTTATATCATGTGGATACTGGTGCAAGCAAGCACCATTGTGGAATCCTCCCTGGAGCTTATTAGACTCAGAACCCAACCCTGCCCTGGCCTAACAGCCTGTAGACACTAATATTGGGATGCTTCAGGCCAAGCAACTAACTGGGCAGGGACACAGCCTCACTCACCAGCAGACAGGCTGTCCTAAGACCCCTGACCCCATAGCTGCCCCAGGACATGGCTCAGGACACAGCCCCACACAGGCACTAGACCTGGGACCCCCAGTGCCCTGCAGCCAGAGCTAGGACCTGGCTCTGTCTGCCACTGGGCCAGTAGTAGCCCCAGGACCTGCTCCATCCACCAGTGGGCAGGCACCAGATGTGAAAACTGGACAGCTACATATAAAAGAATGAAATTAGAATATTTTCTCATACCATGTACAAAAATAAATTCAAAACGTATTAGGGACCTAAATTTAAGATCGGAAAACATAAAACTCCTAGAAGAAAACATAGGCAGAATATTCTTTGACATAAATTGTAGCAATATTTTTTTTTGATCTGTCTCCTAAAGCAAAGTAAACAAAAGCAAAAATAAACAAATGGGACCTAAATAACCTAAAAGCTTTTACACAGTAAAGGAAAGCATCAATGAAACAAAAAAGACAACCTACTGAATGGGTAAAAATATTTGCAAATGATATGCCCTATAAGGGGTTAATATCCAAAATATATAAACAGCGCATATAACTCAATATCAAAAAAAACCCCAAACAACTAGATTAAAAAAGGGCAAAAAACCTGAATAGACATTTTTCCAAAGAAGACATATAGCTGGCCATCAGGCACATGAAAAGATACTCAGCATTTTTAATTATCAGAGAAATGCAACTCACACTTGTCAGAATGGTCATCATCAAAACGTCTACAAATAACAAATGTTGGCAAGGATGTGGAGAAAAGGAAACTCTTGTGTATTGTTGTTGGTAATGTAAATTGGTGCAGTCACTGAAAAATATTATGAAGGTTCCTCAAAAAACTAAAAATAGAACTACCTTATAATCCAGCAATTCCACTCCCGGGTATATATCCGAAGAAAACAAAAACACTAACTTGAAAAGATATATTCACCCCAATAATCACAGCAGCATTATTTACAATAGCCAAGATATAGAAGCAATCTAAGTGTTCATCAACATATGAATGGATAAAGAAGATTTGATATATATGTACAGTGGAATACTACTCAGCCATAAAAACGTCATTTGCAGCAACATGGAGGGACTTGGAGGGTATTATGCTTAGGAAAATAAGTCAGACAGAGAAATACAGATACTGTATGTTATCATTTATATGTAGAATCTAAAAAATTAAACTAATGAATGAACATAACAAAAAAGAAACCGACTCATAGATATAGAGAGCTAGTGGTTATCAGTGGGGAGAGGGAAGGGGGAGGGGCCAGGTAGGGGTAGGGATTAAGAGGCACAAACTACTATGTATAAAATAAATAAGCTACAAGAATATATTGTACAGCACAGGGAATATAGCCAATATTTTACAGTAACTATAAATGGAATATAATCTGTAAAGCTTTTGAAATCACTGTGTTGTACACTTGAGACAAGTATAATATTGTAAATCAAGTATACCTTAATTAAAAACATATTAGCCGTGTGGATTCATTGCAGTAAGTCTGTGGCCCCTTCCTTCCCCTAGCCCTTGCCCATGTTTACCTACTATGCCTAATCTTCATGGAAGGGTTTTGGCTTTATTCTTCTTTGCCTCAACCCCAGTTACCTAATTCTGCTTCTACCTTATCATGTTATAAATGCAAATAATTGATGTGCTCCATAGTTAACCCTACATAAATTTTATTAATTCCCATAATAATGATATATTCTACAAATTCAAATACCAGGGTCATGAAGTAAATTAGTATAAGGTGCACTATTTCAGGTGATTAATATACTTTCTCAGACAGAGTCCACTATCAGATTGAAATTCCAGCTCCTATATTTGTCCAAACCTCTTAGAGAAATACACAAGCCTTTTCTATTTGCATAAAAGTTAGAAAGACAATTGATGTGATGTAGCCTAAAGGATGTTTTGCTTAATAATGCTTTGTTTAATGTGTCTACATTTGTGTTGAGAGAAATTAAAGAACACTTGCAAGCAAATATCAAAGTGACTAAAACAACGTATAGAAGTGAGTGACTTAGATGTATTGAAATGTGCTGAGAACCCAACATACAGGTTAACAGCAAACACAGGTTAGAGGAGTTGCGAGTACACAGAATATTTTAGACTCCAGAAACGTCAACATTCCTTTCCCTCCTCCTCACTGCTATTAGCCTCCTGGATTTCACACCTTCTACTTTGCTTTTCCTCACTTGTCTATGTTAGGAAGTATGTTTATGGCAATCAACAGAAATTACAAAACACTACCCTTATTTTTTCTCAATCATTCACTTTAAACTTTTCATTACATTTCTAATGAAACTTTCATCTTCATTAGAAAATTATTCAGTTAGTATTTCCATCATTTAGTTTTCATGAGTCTACAAAAGTTCCAAGTGATATGGCACAACACTAAATAATAGTATCTTAGAAATAAAATATATGTTAGTCCAACCTTCAACTGATTATCCAATGCCAGTCCCTTTTGTATGGTCTGAAATACAGCTACCTGGCTTCTGTTAGGATTCCTTCAGTGATCAGAAGGTACCATCTTCACAAGACCACCTACTCAATTCTTAGCGTTTGTAATAAAGAGTTTTCCATTTCATTAAATTAAATGTTGCGTCTCTCTAGATTTTATTCATTGGCCGATTCTCTTTACATATGATATTATTTCAGCTACTTGAAGATAACTACCATGAATCCTCTAAGATTTCTTCAGGCTAAAGGCCTCATATCTTCCCTTATTCACATATAATATGTCATTATGTACATTCTTCTCCAGTGTACAATGTTAACTGCAAGTATATGGTCACTACAAATCAACACAAACTCCTAGTGTTGTGTCACTGCTAAGTGTAATTGAACTCTTAATTCTCATGACCTGAGCACTAAAGCCCTGTAAGTTCCACCTAAGACTGGATAATAAAATTAGCAGACACAATTACATATAAGTTTATATTAAGCTTGTATTCAATTTAAATTCAGCATATTATACCCATTTTATAAAATCCACAATTATATAAAATATATTTCAATAGATGATGAATGTTTTCATATTTTATTTACCTGATAAATAAAGAAGACTTCCATAGAAAAAGACTTTCTTGGGTTGTAAGAATGTTCTCCCCATTAAAATTTTTATTTAATTTTTCCAATTCATTTGAAGAAAAAAAAAGATTAGTTTCTTATTTCTCACAAATTCACAAACTTAAGTTGCTGATATGACAGATATCTAAACATAAAAAATCTATGAAATACTAGCAGAAGATAGAGGAAAATGTATTTATAATTTAGGCTAGGAATTGAGGAATTCTCAATGGTAAAATAAAAGGCCATTTTAAAAAGGAATGAATAAATATAGTTATACCACATTTAAAAAATGTATATAACACAAAAGACAAACTTTAAAATTTGAAAAGTATGTATATATCTATATATAGATATGTGTAACAGACTGTAATCAATATGTAGAAGAAAGGATTGATGTCAACAATGCTAAAGATCCTTTATAAGTCTATAAGAAAAAAAGTCATAATAAAAAACGGGCAAATGAGCAATAATTTACAAAGAAATAGATACAGCCAATAAACATGATAAACCAATCCATATCTCTGGTAATTAAGATAATGCAAACTAATTGAAATACCAAGAATCACAATTTACTCCTCAGTTCAGAGGGAAAAATGTTTGATAGCAACTATGATCTAGAGTAAGGGAACACAATCTTTTTTTTTTTTTTTTTTTTTTGGTTTGTGTAGTATGAATTGGGATACTCATTTTTTATTGCAAATTAGCAATAGGTATGAAAATCAAAAATTATTAAAGCTCAATTTAAAATTGTCCTAGCAGTTACCATAGAAATACTCATATGTACTAAGAGACTGTACATTATAATACTTTTGAGACAGCAAAATAAAAGAGAAAGAAACAAAGAGAGGGTGAAATGAGAGGCAGGCAAAGATGTTCCACCGTAAGTAAAACTGTATGGCCTGAAGAAGAAAAACAAACTAATGGAACAGAAAGATATTTAAAACTATAATCAATAAAAATTTGGCAAAAATAAAAGAAGACCTAAATCTACATATTGAAACAGCCAGTGGGTACCTCAGAAAATGTTCAGAATATTCAATTCAGAACAAATGAGGCATAAAGAGCATGCCAGGATCAAGTTAGTGTGGAAATTACCCTCACATCTATCCACCTCTCTGACAAAGTAGGAGTTGATTTGGAGGAAGAAAGTGTGGCTATTATAGCTTAAGTATATAAACAGGATTAAAATGCACACACCACTGCTGATTCATTAAAGAAAATTTTCACATACTAAAAAGAGATGAAAATTATTCAAGATGGTCAGAGCTTCTTTCTCTGCTCCTACTTTTGTTCCCCTTTGGAGATATTCTCTCTCTAGCTGGAAATATATCAAATATATATGCAAGTGATTTGTTATTTATTTTTCTCTGACATGCAATGCAGGTGGTTTATCCTCAAAGATAGTTTAAATTGCCTTATAAAACTTTGTTTAAAAAGTGCTTGAGTGCATTGAAAATACACACAGTTGATTAAAATTCAATGAAAGGTGCATCCGTCTTATATAGTGTATATATACACAACACATAACAGGTTCACTTCTATTAGTCTATCAGTATTCTAGCCAGCATGTATGTTTGTGTATATGTGCATGTGTCTATGTGACTAAAAGATTCTGCATAACGTGTATTGCCTCTGTCATTCTTGGATACATATTTTATAGTTCTCAGTTAAAAATCTCTTAGTATAGTCTCAGATAATTAAGACTTAAGGTAGTTGTCCTTTTTTGAGGAAGCTGTATTTTAACTGGGAAATCTTAAAGGCCAAAAACTTTTAAGACCCAAATAGTTTTCCTAGTCAATACTGGACACAGAAATGAATGGGTGGGAAGCAAAGCATATTTTTAGCCAGAAGTTGCTTCCCTTTTACTCCTTCACTCAGAAGGCATTATTATCTGCTTGCTAAGATGCCTGAGCCTATTTAAAAGAGTCAAAATTTGACTCTTGTTAGTTTCAATAAAAAGCCAATCCCATGTAATAGCAGTTCATGTTAAGTCGCGCTCTTAATAATATATCTACTATCTCATTAATTGGATACAATTAATGGCAATGTCCTAGTTGAGAGTGCTTTGAACACTGACACTGAATTATTTTTAAAATATAATCCTTCAGGCAGTATTGAGAATAGGTCCATGTACGTAGCTACTTTTCCTAGAGCCTAAAGTAAATAAAATCGAAAATTTAAGTGAAATAAAAAAGGATTATGAGGAATGTATGAAGTGCCCATCTTTGGGGCTAATTGCTCTCGCAAATATCTGTTTTCATCTTTATAATTTTAAGAGTATGTATAATTGATTCACTTTGTTATAAAGCAGAAACTAACACCATTGTAAAGCAATTATACTCCAATAAAGATGTTAAAAAAAAAAAAGTATGCATTTTAGCCCCAGTTTCAGAAATGTAAATTGAGGTTTTAGTCATTTCAATAGAAAATTAATATTTTCCAAACTTCACTCTTAGTTCCATTCTTGGAAGAGTCACTTGGAAATTACTGGAAAGAAATGCTGAAAGTCCTGACTCTAATACATTGAAAAGTATATCCTCACAAATCTGTTGTGATTTGGAACAGAAAGTAATACCACTTGTTGGATAAGGAGCCTCAATGGAAATCAACAAAGTAGAATTTTTCTTAAGGCGTGTTGATTTTTCAAAATAAAAATTGTCTATATTAAAAATATACATGATGTTTGATATATCTCTATCTCTATCTATCTATATAGATATGGTGAAATGATTGCCACAGTCAAGCTAATTAACATATCCATCTTCTCACACAGTTACCGTGATTTTGTGTGGGTGTAGTGAGAGCCCAAGAGATCTAACCTATAGCAAATTTCCAGCATACAATATAGTATTGTTAAGTATATTCACCATGCTGTATATTAGATCTCTAGAACTTATTCAGCCATAATATAGGTTATATCATCTCAATGGAGACCGTAACACCCATAGAGAAGCAAATATTGGTTCTTAGGGGCTCCCAAAATCTTACTTTTTCAGGTGTAAAGCACTAATATACATATTATACATAACAAGATACACAGTATATCTGTGGTATTAAAATTCCATTTTCAACATTTGAAAATTTTTACAATGTATATTAAAATAACAATTTAAAACCCTGCAACTTCACTATGCTTTTGGAAAAATAGGTAATTGATGGGAAGTTTAGATAAGATTGGTTGGGTGATTTTGGTTTGACGTTCAGTGACTGTGCCTACTTAATCACATTCTGATATTTTGCCCTCTGTTCCCAAATCCATGTTAGCAAAAACTATGACGTCTGAAAATTGTCATTGGACTAAAAATATATTTTTTTAATTGAGACAAATTGAAGATTCCTCGGGGACAAAGGAAGCTACAGGGAAATAATATTCAACTTCAGAAAAATTTCCTACAGTGATTATTAAGGTCATGATTTTTAAACAGAACACGATTCAGAATCTATTCCCATTACTCACTCCTTAATTTAACTTGGGAAAATGACTTAGTCTCTCATTATATCTGTCTGGAAAATGAGAAATGTAATACCTTACAGGATTATTAATTTTGAGCATTATGATGAAAACTTTATCTTAAAGTGCCTATTACATAAGAAGTAAACAGTGAGTGAGCTTTTGTTCCATTCCCCTTCTAATCAGTGAAGTGTAGATTCCTACACTTATTGGTCAAGTTTATTTTTTGTATTTGAAACTAAAATTGATTTTGCTAACCATAATAACGACCAAAAGCCCTTCTTCTCTACACTTTTAAGTTTCTTCTAGGGATTTCTATTCCTAAATGCTGCTTTTGGCTGGGCTACTTGATTGCACATAAACATAATGTAGAAAGATTGCAAACCTTTCCTTTGTATTCTTCATGTACAGATTTTAACCTGTCCTTTCTTTTTAACTACATAAACAGATTGCTTATCTCCTAAATTTTGTTAGAATCTCATATTACCTTGGCTTAGGTAAACAAACAAAAAATATAAGATGAAAAATCTCATTTAAAATTATCTGAGTTAAAATCATTTTGTCATGAAACTTAATAGTTTTCATAATCATTTCCAGATTCTACTATAAATTTTTAATAAATGATCATTTGGATTGTAACTCCAAAATTTACAAAACATCAACACTGTTATAAATACTAATTCTTTAATAGTCTATAGGATCATTTACCCCAAAGCTACAAGTTGAAGTCAATAGTTTAATAGAGTGTTCTTCACAGTATTTTTAGCAAATCATTTCTAGCATATAGGACTTAGTTTTCCATTCAGTAAATTAGGAAGCAGGAAAAAAATCCGAGCTGTGCATTCTATTGTTTCCTACTTTGGGAATACGAATTGGTCAATTTGTTCTGAGTACTGTAAATTACAGAGCTAAATATCTCTTTGAATCACAGGAAGATCTAGTCCTCTGAGTAATTACTTGAATATCTTCTATTCAAAAAGAAAAAAAAAGTATAACCTCTCAATAGGTAATGCATGATCCACAGAATAAAAGTACTGAGCAGTACTCAAAGCACTGTAACAAGCTTAGATCTGCTTTCATCATTGCTACTGGGCAAGCATTCTGAATTCTCTTACTATGACCCTCTCTCCTTCTGAATGAGAACAAGACGACAGATGATCATGGAAGTAGTGGGAGCAAAAATTGCAGGACATGGCAGAGTATAGTAGAGTGGACAGGTTTCCCATTTCCTGACAACAACAACCAACCCAAGTCATATTTCTCCTTGTTCTGTACTGGGAACTCTGGACTTCTCCAGTTTCATATTTCCACCATCACCCAACTTTCATCCACTTATGATTCTAATTTGAGGACTCTGTTTCACCATAACGTTTCAATTGCCTAAGCAAGAAATAAGATGTCAATAAATACATTTCACAAAAAATGATCTGACAAACAGCTGATCATTGTTCAATATCTTGCATGAGGTTGATAACTAGAATTGAGGATCTGGATTTAAAGCATGAGGAGATATTGATTCTGCTTTTGGCAAAACTTCTCATATTTCTTATCTATAAAGTGACAAGCCAAATTTTTGGCTCCTTGGTGATTTTAAAAGGACAACTACCTTAAGTCAAATGGAATTGGAAATCAGGATGAAGAACAACCAGTAGAAAACATACCTTTTTATATGATTAAAGGAAAAAAATTAACATGTTGAGAAATAAACGTTATTTAATAATAAGGCTAAGAAATGTAGATAATCCTGTTGATTTTTAAAACAATATTTTAGATCTTAATATTCATATATTAAGGTGTATGCACATATATACACATATGTGCACATATATAAATGTATACACACATATGCACAGACTTATTAGATATAACACCCAAACACAAACAATAAAGGAAAAAATAGGTAAATTGGATTTAATAGTAATTAAAACACTTTGTGCTTCAAAAGACATCATTAAGAAAGTGAAAAAACAATGACTGAGTGGGAAGAAGTATCTACAAAAAGAAAAAAAGAAAAAGAAACTGATAAGGGACTTGTATCCACCTCCATTGTTTCTGTTGAAAAGTCAACTGTTGGTCTATTTGTTGCCTGTTTTTTGTTTGTTTGTTAGTTTTAAAGATAGTCTCACTGAATATTTTTAAGGTTTTTCTCTTTGGGCTTGCTTTTCAGCACTTTCACTGTGATAGACCTAGGTGTGGACTTTATTTATTCTGCTTAGGTTCTTAGGGTTTGTCAAATCTACAGATTGATGTTTTTCAATAGCATTTAAATTGTAAATCCTATTTCTTTAAGTAAAACTTCTGCCCCATTATCTGGCACACTGATTAAATTTATGTTAGAGACTATCACTTGTCTCACCATCTTTGTTTCTTAACTTCTCTTCTGATTTTTATTCTTTTGCCTCTCTGTGCTAAATTTTTTTCTTCTGACCAGTCTTATAGTACTAACTCTCCTCTCATCAATTAGAAATCTAATTACTTCTGAACTCATCCATTATATTGTTAAATTTGATTTTTATATTTGTCAGCTCTAGAATTTCCATTGAGCTATTTTTTACATTATTCAGTTATCTTCTAAATTTTTAACCATGTATTTTTATCTTCTGGAACACAGTAAATATTGCTATTTTATACTCTATTTTAGGTAATCTCAGATGCTCTGTGGTTCTGTTTCTATAGTTTATAGTTTATGCTGGTTAGTATCCATGTTATATTGTTCTCTTGTTTTGGTTGCTTATGATAGTATTCTTATCATTACAAATAGTTTGTGTAAAATTAATTTTTCCAATTTTATTGAGAAATCATTGACATATCGCTATATAAGTAAGGTGCACAGCATGATGGTTTGATTTACATATATTATGAAATTATTAACACAGTAGATTCAGATAACATTCATCTTCTCATATAGATACAATAAAAAGAAAAGAAAGAAAAAAAAAGGGTAAAGAATTCTCTTTGTGATGGGAAACTTTAGGATTTACTCTCAACAACTTTCCTATATATCATACAGCAGTGTCAGCTATAGTCATCATGTTGTACATTACATCCCTAGTACTTATTTATCTTATAACTAAAAGTTTGTAAGTTTTGAACACCTTCCTCCAATTTCCCCTCCCCCATTCTTTACCTCACCTCTGGTAACCACAAGTTTAATTGGAAAAATATTTGAGGTCTAAAATGATGTTATCTTCCTCTATAGAGGACTATGATTGCTTTTGGAAGGAAGTGCCAGACACGATCCCTTCCAGATCAGACAAATTTTCAGGGTTTGAGATGACACCAGTTGAGCTACAGTTCTTGCAATGACCTACATCCAATTCACCAATATTCCTAATGTATAGCTTTTCACAGTTCAAACACAGAGTGAGGGATTTACTTGTGTGCTTCCACTTTTTGGCATAATCTGGATAGTGCTGCTTCTCTTCTTAACCCTTGAGTGTTGGCAAAAGACTACTCAGCCTCTCTACCTCTTAGCCTCTACCTCTGAGTTTGGCCTCCTCCACAATGAAAAAAGAAATGTTCCAAATGCCAGAGTTAAAACTGTAGATAGAGCTCCTCACTCCTCACAATCTTCCTAAGATTACCAATCTATCTTGTTATTCCTTCAGTGTCTTCAAACATCTTAAAAAATAAGTTGAAGAGTTTTTCTAACTGTATTAGTGAAATATTATTGTCTTAGTCCTTTGGGACTGAGGTAACAGAATACTATATATGACTGCGTGGCTTATAAACAACATAAATTTATTTCTCAAAATTCTGGAGGCTGGGAATTGCAAGATAACTTCCTGATTCATACACAGTCATCTTCTCACCGTGTTCCTACATGGTGGAAGGAGCAAGGGAGTTCTCAGTGTTCTCTTTTATAAGAGCACTAATCCCACTCATAAAGGATCTACACACATGACCAAGTACCTCCCAAAAGTCCTCCTAATACTATCACAATGGGGGTTAGGATTTCAACACCCCAGTTTTAGGGGGATACCAACATTCAGTCTATATCAATTATCAAAAGTGGATCATCAAATTTACATTTTAGATGGATTAATAAAAATGTAAATTACGCATTTGAAATGAATTATACTGTAAGTATAGGGAATATTTCGGGGGTGATTTAGAGACTAGGACCTTCAAAATTTTGATGGTTAATTTTCTGTGTCAATTTAGCTGAGCCACAAGACTCAAATATTTGGTCAAACATTATTCTGGGTATTTTTGTGAAGATTTTTTTTGATGAGATTAAGATTTAAACAAAAGGATTTTGAGTAGAGCAGATTACCCTATGTAATGTGGCTGGGCTTCATCTAATCAGCTGAAGACCTTAATAGAACAAATGGTGTCCAAGAAAGAAGTAATTTTGCCAGCAGATGGCAACTCTTCCATGAGTCTCCAGCCTGCTGGCCTACCCCATCACATTTTGGACTTTGGAGATACATATATATATCTCCACACGTATTCTGTTGGTTCTGTTTCTCTGGAGAACCCTAAGAGGAAAGTATAATGAGATCTTGAAAAGGCAAATGGAGATGGAAGACAGATTTTAGAGAGTTTTAAGAGTAAAAATGTCTTATTAATTAATTGTATCAGGAAGTAGATAGGGGTTAAAAAAAGCATAAGTCTGGAACTACTCTTGCTTAGGGGCTAACTATCCAGGAATATAGAAACAGCACTTATCTCTTTAAGCTGCTAATTAAGGGGATTCTATAAATGAAGTTTCACAATAAGTGTTTATACCATTTCCAAATCCCTAAACTACTCAATGACTTTACTCCCTAGAAAACTCGTTTTAAAAAAATAAAATAACAGAAATGCAATGACTTTCTTAGGATCTCTAATCATATTTAGTGACCTTAAGCAAATTTTGATCTTTGTAGATCTCAAGTGTCTATATACAAAATGAGAGATACTATCTCTCTTACTGAAAGAGTTTAAGTAGCCTTAAAATTTTTTTTAAAAACAGCCACATAATTGATAATGTCAATAATTAAAAAGTTGCTACTCTTTTAAAAATATTTTAGGTCTTCCCTGGTGGCGCAGTGGTTGAGAGTCCACCTGTCGGTGCAGAGGACACGGGTTCGTGCCCCAGTCCGGGAAGATCCCACATGCCGTGGAGCAGCTAGGCCCGTGAGCCACGGCCGCTGAGCCTGCGCGTCCGGAGCCTGTGCTCCGCAACGCAACGGGAGAGGCCACAAGAGTGAGAGGCCCGAGTACCGCAAAAAATAAAAAAAATAAAAATAAAAAAATAAAAATTTAAATAAAAGAAAATTTTGGTTGAATATTTTCAAGACATTTAGAAACTGAATTACAGTATATAGTATGATATAGAAAATAATGAATTGGCATTAAATGATTAACTAACCTTGGATGTTTCTAGCATTGTGACCTTTACTGTCTGTAAAATGTTATGGACAGTTTCTCACTGTTTCATGAGGGTGTGACGAGGGTAAAATCGAATCACAAATATGGAATAACTTTGAAATACTAAAGTGCATACCAGACGTTGTTATTAAATGATGGTAGTGAATGATCAAAAAATGGAAAGATGTGTTTCCTTGAAAAACCGTTGTAAAGGGTTACAAGCAATCTGAGAATTTTCCCAGGGTAATTGGAATCCTGAAGTGAATAAATAAGAATTCTTTAGCTTTGTTTGAAAAGTGGTTACATCTTGGGCCTCATGGTATTCCTCCAAGGTGAATGAAAAATATGCATTACACTTTGCAAAAGAAAAGTGCAAGCACAGAAAAGTAATGAAATTTGCACACATTATGTTGAACCTCAATGGAAGAGAAACAAAGAAAACTAAGAATTTTTGTATTTACATCAGACGGAAGTACATGGTAAAGAATGTTGTTATTCGATTGCTTTCCTGTAAAGAAAAATGGCTTTGAAATATTTTGCTTGATCTTTTTAAAACATGCATTTATAGAAATATATGATACATTTAAAATAATAAATAATTTACGTGCATATATGTATATGTGTGTATATATAATGTATATATGCAAGATGAAGAATAATTTACAAAGATCTTTGTATCCAACATTTAGCTTACAAAAACTAGCATAAAAAGTTTCCTTTAAAGACCTCAGTATGTGTCACATCTTTACGTGTCTTTATACATTTGCCTTACATTTATGTATCTCCTAAGCATGTAAAATCCATTTTTGCTTGTTTTTAACTTAATGTAAAAACTACGTGTTCTTTTATGAATGTACATTTTATTTTACATTACATTTTTGACATTCATCCAGATTGATAAGTGAAGCTAAAATTCATTAAGTTTAACTGTTTTATAGGGTTACCTTACCTGAATATTCTACAATTCGTTTGTACATTTTACTGTTAAAAACATTTGGGTTGAGGGACTTCTCTGGTGGCGCAGTGGTTAAGAATCCACCTGCCAATGCAGGGGACATGGGCTCCAGCCCTGGTCCAGGAATTTGCCACATGCCACAGAGCAACTAAGCCCGTGTGCCGCACCTACTGAGCCTGCGCTATAGAGCCCGTGATCCACAACTACTGAAGCCCCCGTGCCTAGAGCCTGTGCTCTGCAACAAAGGGAAGCCACTGCAATGAGAAGCCCATGCACCACAATGAAGAGTAGCCTCGGCTCGCTGCAACTGGAGAAAAACAGGCACGCACCAACAAACACCCAACACAGCCAAAATATAAATTAAAAAAAAAAAAAAAATTTGGGTTGACTCAATTTTCCACTGTTCAAACCCACACTGTTGTGAACATTCTATTTATTTGACCCAGTGCACAGATAATATGAGCTTCTCCAGGGTATGTAAGAAAGAAGAGTGAAATTTGGGGGCAATCAAGTTGTTTATCTTCAGCTTTACAACACAATTCTAAATTGTTTACTAACATGATTTCCCAAGTAGAGTATAATCATAAACTACTCCCATTAATATTGTATAAGTAGTTGTAAAACTTTCAGTATCCTAACCAACATTTGAGTCAGATCATTTAACTTTCATCAAGTAGGTGGTCATAATTTTTTCTCCCTATATTTATAATTTATATGTGCCAATTAATAATAAGATTCATATGTTCAGGGCTTCCCTGGTGGCGCAGTGGTTGAGAGTCCGCCTGCCGATGCAGGGGACACGGGTTCGTGCCCCGGTCCGGGAGGATCCCACGTGCCGCAGAGCAGCTGGACCCGTGAGCCATGGCCGCTGAGCCTGCGCATCCAGAACCTGTGCTCTGCAACGGGAGAGGCCACAACAGTGAGAGGCGCCCGTACCGCAAAAAAAAAAAAAAAAAAAAAAAAAAGATTCATATGTTGATTTATATAATATTTTTTTCCTCTGTAGGGTTTTTGTTGCTGAATTTTTTTCTGTTGGGTTGTTTTTCTTTTTCATTGGTCACTATGAGTTTGGGGTATTCTAAGTACTGAGCCTTTGCTATTATTTGTGGTGCAAACATTTTCCCCTAATTAAGACTTGTATACTCTAATTTTCTAATTTAAGATTTTCAAACTTTAAAATCTTGTTTTTATCAAAATATTTTCTTTAGCATCCTAAAAATGTATAGCCATTCTGAGATCATAAAAGTCTTTTTTTTATATTGTCTTTTAATAGTTTGGTATTCTGCCTTTCAAATTAACCTTTAATCGCTCAGGAAATTTTATTTTTTACCAAGTATATGAACATTATATATAATGTATATATTATATATGTATTGTATATATGTGTGTGTATATACATATACATATATATATATACACAAACATTTTCCCCAACACAATTTATCAAATAGTTCATTGATTATCTTTTTTGTGTGTGTGTGGTACACGGGCCTCTCACTCTTGTGGCCTCTCCTGTTGCGGAGCACAGGCTCCGGACGCAAAGGCTCAGCGGCCGTGGCTTATGGGCCCAGCCGCTCCACGGCATGTGGGATCTTCCCAGACCGGGGCACAAACCTGTGTACCCTGCATCGGCAGGAGGACCCTCAACCACTGCGCCACCAGGGAAGCCCTCACTGATTACCTTTGATATACAGAACAATGCCCATAACATACTAGCTTTTCAAGAATATATGTGTGTCTGGTTCGATGTTCCCTATTTTTTCCCATTTTTCTATTAGTCTAGCCATGAACCAATATTGCCTTGGTTATTCTAGTTTTATAAGAGTTGGTATTGTTTGAACAAACCTCTTCATCTTGTTTTCTTTCTTCAAGTTTGTCTTATCTATTTTTAGCCCCTTTCCTTACTCTATTCATTTTAGAATCAGCCTATCAATTTGTATTTTTAAAAACCCACTTTTTCAAAAAAAAACATAGCTGGAGAGGGTGTGGAGAAAAGGGAACCCTCCTACACTGTTGGTGGGAATGTAAATTGGTGTAGCCACCATGGAAAACAGTATGGAGGTTCCTTAAAAAACTAAAAATAGAGTTACCATATGATCCAGCAATCCCACTCCTGGGCATATATCCAGAAAAGATGACAACTCTAATTTGAAAAGATATGTGCATCCCAATGTTCATAGTAGCACAATTTACAATAGTCAAGACATGGAAGCCACCTAAATGTCCATCAACAGATAGATGGATAAAGAAGATTATATATATAAATAAATATTACTCAGCCATAAAAAAAGAATGAAATAATGTTATTTTGCAGCAACATGGATAGACCTAGAGATTATCACACTAAGTGAAGAAAGTCAGACAGAGAACGACAAATATCATGTGATATCACTTACATGTGAAATCTAAACAAATGATACAAAGGAACTTATTTACAAAACAGAAATAGACTCACAGACATAGAATACCTACTTATGGTTAACCAAGAGGAAATAGGGAAGGGATAAATCAGGAACTTGGGATTAATAGATACACACTACTATATATAAAATAAACAATAAGGACATACTGTAAAGCACAGGGAACTATATTCAGTAACTTGTAATAAGCTCTAATGGAAAATGTTCTGAAAAAGAAAAATTATATATAAATATATATATATA
>RJWK010022258.1:14894-30120 GCA_004363435.1 Platanista minor | reverse complement strand
TGGGCAGGAGACCTAAATACACATCTCTCCAAAGAAGATTTACAGATTGCCAACAAACACATGAAAGAATGCTCAACATCATTAATCATTAGAGAAATGCAAATCAAAACTACAATGAGAGTTCATCTCACACCGGTCAGAAGGGCCATTATCAAAAACAATCTAGAAACAATAAATGCTGGAGAGGGTGTGGAGAAAAGGAAACACTCTTGCACCGCTGGTCGGAATGTGAATTGGTACAGCGACTATGGAGAACAGTACGGAGGTTCCTTAAAAAACTACAAATAGAACTACCATATGATCCAGCAATCCCACTACTGGGCATATACCCTGAGAAAACCATAATTCAAAAAGAGTCTTGTAGCAAAATGTTCACTGCAGCTCTATTTAACATAGCCAGGAAGTGGAAACACCCTAAGTTGCCATCATCAGACGAATGGATAAAGAAGATGTGGCACATGTATACAATGCAATATTACTCAGCCATAAAAAGAAACGAAATGGAGTTATTTGTAGTGAGGTGGATGGACCTAGAGTCTGTCATACAGAGTGAAGTAAGTCAGAAAGAAAAAGACAAATACCGTATGCTAACACATATATATGGAATCTAAGAAAAAAAAGAAATGTCGTGAAGAACCTAGGGGCAAGTCGGGAATAAAGACACAGACCTACTAGAGAATGGACTTGAGGATATGGGGAGGGGAAAGGGTAAGCTGTGACAAAGTGAGAGAGTGGCATGGATATATATACACTACCAAACATAAACTAGATAGCTAGTGGGAAGCAGCCGCGTAGCACAGGGAGATCAGCTCGGTGCTTTGTGACCACCTAGAAGGGTAGGATACGGAGGGTGGGAGGGAGGGAGATGCAAGAAGGAAGAGCTATGGGAACATATGTATATGTATAACTGATTCACTTTGTCGTAAAGCAGAAAGTAACACACCATTGTAAAGCAATTATACTCCAATAAAGATGTAAAAAAAAAAAAAAAGGATCATACACCATGATCAAATGGGATTTATCCCTGGGATGCAAGGATGCTTCGCTATCCACATATGAAACAGTATGATATACCACATTAACAAACTGAAGAATAAAAGCATGTGATCACCTCAAGAGATGCAGAGAAAGCTTTTGACAAAATTCAACACCCATTTATGATAAAAAGTCTCCAGAAAATGGGCATAGAGGGACCTTACATCAAGATAATAAAGGCCATATATGGCAAACCCACAGCTAACATCATTCTCAATGGTGAAAAGCTGAAAGCATTCCAAGATCAGGAACTAGACAAGGATGTCCACTCTCGCCACTTTTATTCAATGTAGTTTTGGAAGTCCTAACCACAGCAATCACAGAAGAAAAAGAAAAGGAATCCAAATCGGAAAAGAAGAAGTAAAAGTGTTACTGTTTGCAGATGACATGAACTATACATAGAAAATCCTAAAGAGGCTATCAGAAAACTACTAGAGCTCATCAATGAATTCGGTAACGTTGCAGGTCAGAAAATTAATACAGGACTTCCCTGGTGGAGCAGTGGTTGAGAATCCACCTGCCGATGCAGGGAACATGAGTTTGATCCCTGGTCCGGGAAAATCCCACATGCCGTGGAGCAACTAAGCCCATGGGCCACAGCTACTGAGCCTGCACTGTAGAGCCTGCGAGCCACAACTACTGAGCCTTCATGCCACAATTACTGAAGCCCACGCGCCTAGAGCCCATGCTCCACAACAAGAGAAGTCATCGCAATGAGAAGCACGTGCACTGCAACGAAGAGTAGCCCCCACTCACCGCAACTAGAGAAAGCCCGTGTGCAGCAACAAAGACCCAATAATAATTAAATAAAATAAATAAATTTATTTTTAAAAAAGGAAATTAATACACAGAAATCTGTTGCATTTCTATATGCTAACGACAAAAGATCCAGAAAGAGAAATTAAGGAAACAATCCCATTTACCATCACATCAAAAAGAATAAAACATCTCGGAATAAACCTACCTAAGGAGACAAAAGACCTGCACTCTGAAAACTATAAGATGCTGATGAAAGAAATCAAAGCTGACACAAACACATGGAGAGATACACCATGTTCTTGCATTGGAAGGATCAATACTGTCAAAATGAGTATACTACCCAAGGCAATCTACAGATTCAATGCAATCCCTATCAAATTACCAATGGCATTTTTCACAGAACTAGCACAAAATTTTCTTTTTAATTTGTATGGAGACACAAGAGACCCCAAATAGCCAAAGCATCCCTGAGAAAGAAAAATGCAGCTGGAGGAATCAGGCTCCCTGACTTCAGACTATACTACAAAGCTACAGTCATCAAAACAGTATGGTACTGGCACAAAAACAGAAATATAGCTCAATGGAACAGGATACAAAGCCCAGAAATAAACCCATGCACCTATGGTCAACTAATCTATGACCATGGAGGCAAGAATATACAATAGAGAGAAGACAGCCTCTTCGATAAGTGATGCTCAGAACACCGGGCAGCTACATGTAAAAGAATGAAATTAGAACATTCACTAATACCATACACAAAAATAAACTCACAATGGATCAAAGACCTAAATGTAAGGCTGGACACAATAAAACTCTTAGAGGAAAACATAGGCAGAACACTCTTTGACATAAATCACAGCAATACCTTTTTGGATCCACCTCCTAATGAAAATAAAAACAAAAATGAACAAATGGGATCTAATTAAACGTAAAAGTTTCTGCACAGCAAAGGAAACCATAAACAAAATGAAAAGACAACCCACAGAATGAGAGAAAATACTTGCAAACGATGCAACCGACAGGGATTAATCTCCAAAATATACAAACAGCATATGCTGCTCTGTATCCAAAAAACAAACAACCCAATAAAAAAGATGGGCAGAAGACCTAAATAGACGTTTCTCCAAAGAAGACATACGGATGGCCAAAAAGCACATGGAAAGATGCCCAACATCGCTAATTATTAGAGAACTGCAAATCAAAACTGCAGTGATGTATTACCTCACACCAGTCAGGATGGCCATCCTCAACAAGTCTACAGACAATAAATGCTGGAGAGGGTGTGGAGAAAAGGGAACCCTCCTACATGTTAGTGGGAATGTAAATTGATACAGCCACTATAGAGAACAGTATGGAGGTTCCTTAAAAAACTAAAAATAGAACTACCAAATGATCCTGCAATCCCACTACTGGGCATATATAAGGAGAAAACCATCATTCGAAAAGATACATGCACCCCAATGTTTACCGCAGCACTATTTACAACAGCCAAGACACAGAAGCAAACTAACTGTCCATCAACAGAGGAACAGATAAAGAAGATGTGGTAGATACCTACAATGGAATATTACTTAGCCATAAAAAAGAAGGAAATAATGCCATTTGCAGCAACATGGATGGACCTAGTGATTATGATACTAAGTGAAGTCAGACAAAGACAAATATATGATATCACTTATATGTGGAATCTAAAAAAAAATGATACAAATAAACTTATTTACAAAACAGAAACAGACTTACAGATATGGAAAACAAACTCATGGTTATCAAAAGGGAAATGTGTGGGGGGGTGGGTAATGGTAAATTAGGAGCTTGGGAGGAACATATACACACCACTATATATAAGACAGATAACCAACGAGGATCTACTGTACAGCACAGGGAAGTCTACTCAATATTCTGTGATAACCTATATGAGAAAAGAATCTGAAAAAGAATGAATATATGTGTACGTCTAATTGAATCACTTTGCTGTACACCTGAAACTAACACAACATTGTAAATCAACTATACTCCAATATAATATATATATATAGTTTGAAAATTGCAAAAAGGGACTTCCCTGGTGGCACAGTGGTTAAGAATCTGCCTGCCAATGAAGGGGACATGGGTTTGAGCCCTGGTCCAGGAAGATCCCACATGCTGCGGAGCAACCAAGCCCATGCGCCACAAATACTGAAGCCCACGTTCCTAGAGACCGTGTTCCACAAGAGAAGCCACCGCAATGAGAAGCGCGCGCACTGCAACGAAGACCCAACGCAGCCAAAAATAATTTATTTAAAAATATAATAATAAAATAAAATTGCAAAAAAAAAAAAAAAAAAAAAAAAAAAAAAAAAAAAAAATTGCAAAAAAAAAAAAAAAAAAAGCACCAAACAGTAAGGTGCCCAGCTCACCTTTCATCCTCCTTGGAAAGTGAGCCAAATACATAAGTAAACAAACTAGCTAGCCAAGAGGCAAGACCTTCAGAAGAAAACTTGCCAAGCTCTCTGAAGATTCCAGTGACTAAGATCTAAAGCCCTCCACTCTGAAAAAAAAGGAAAGGCACCAGAGGCAATCAAAGCTGCATTTTGGGGGGGTCCCTCTCTGGGAGGCCCAGCTCTGCCCCGCGGCGCTAACGCCCTCCCCGCCTTCCACCACCAGCCAGGAGTTAGCAACTTCCTAACTGAGGGTGTCAACTCCATCACTCTTTGCTGGTGGCCAGAGGGAGTCAGAAAATCCCAGGGCCCAGCTGAGGGGTTGCAGGTAATGTGGTTCGACTCGCTCATCCACCAGAAGCTTCCCGAACAATTCCCACATGCCAGGCAGGAAGACAGTGATGCACAGAGACAGGGTTCCTACCCCCACGGGGCTGCACTCTGTGGTTGGCGGTATGGAAGGGGGCAGACAGACCAGCGATACGGAACCAAACCGGTGAACAGGACACTTTCACTTCCTGGGAGTTCTATGAAGAAAATAAAATGGCAATGGGCCACAGAGGGACAAGACGACGGTGGGCTCATTTAGGCCCCTGTGAAGAGGGGGCACGTGGGATGAAACTTAAGTGATGAGCGGAGCCCGGATGTGATGGCGTGGAAAGGAGGGTTCAGGCAGAGAAGCAGCAGGTGCAGAGGCTGGGTGGAAACCATCGGCCCTTCGGGGAAGAGAAAGGCCAGGGACAGGCAGGGGGCGCTATCACACAGGGCCAGTGGCATGTGAACCCTGGGGCCAGTCGTGTAAGTGAAGAATTCGCCTTGGACATTCCAGCTGCAGCAGGCGGACCCCAGCCCGCAGAGGGGAGGGGCAGCAAGTATTTTGAAGCTGTATCTCCCAGGGGGTCCTGCCCCAGCTGCACTGACACACCTGTGACAAAGCAGCCCCGGGGAAACTCACAGCTCCTCAATGCCAGTGCACAGGAACAGGGCCCCTGAAGACAGCTCAGCCCTTACTGGTGACCCTGAGAAAGTTAATTCACCTCTCTGGGCTATTTTTCTCAATCATAAAGTGATGACGAAAACAGCTGCTACTTTATAGGTTTGTTTGAGACTGAAATGAGACCGTCGATGACAAGCATTTGGGACGGCCTGGCCCTCTCCTGCTTACTCGGTCAGCTGTTTTATTATTGTTGCTGTTGTCATTACCACTGTCACTGAGTAAAGAACACAGCAGACATTACCCCAACCTCCACTTTGAATAAGGGGATTTTCACTGTCTACTCTATTCATTTTTAAGTTGATTTTTTTTTAAATGAGTATGTAATATTTTTATAGTCAGGAAAAACACTAAAGGTTTTCTTCAAGCCTGCTGGATCTGGGTTACTCCAGAACTGTGATAACGAAGGATTCCAACACTATCAGATATCAGGGCTATCTATGCAGGGCGGCGTGCTGCAACATGGTTCCCAGGAGCGGGGTTCCGAGAGGACGCCCCATGATACTGCAGCTCAAATCCCCACCCTGCCCAAGTCTGGGGGACACACACACCTCGGGGAGCCCACGGGGTGCAGGGGCAGCCATCCGTCCAATTTTCAAGTGGAAAACAAACTAAGCACCGTATGAAGCAGACAAATCTAATCGTTAAGTGAAAGTAAGATCAGTATGACCACTGTAACTGAATCAGAGCCACAGATCATTCTAGATACAAGTGAATTATCAGACAATGGATCCTTTCCCAAGACGTTTCTACCTTCCAATGGCCCTTTCTTTTAAAAAGAAAACAAAAAAAACCTTTACATATATTTATTCAGATGTTGTATTACCTGAATTTTTATTGAAAATCCAACAGGTTAAAACTGTTTATATTTTTTGCTGTGTATTTATTTATTTTGATCTTGTTTTTCAAGCTTTTGATTTTGAAAGACTTCAAATCCACAGTAAAGTCACGGGAAGTGTGTAACGCATGCCTCCTGCTCTCCCCTGGTGAGCCTGCTGGATGTTACTCCGCCCTATCCCAGCCCCCAGCCTCACCCCATCCTTGCCTCACTGCAAGCCCCGGCCCTCCTGCAGGCAAATGCGCTGGCCATGCGGGTGGTGGTTCTAGAATGGAGTGAGGTTGAGGGAAGGGGTGCCGGTGTCTGCTTCATACCCTGCTTGGTAATAAATGGGGTTCTCTTCAGGCAGTGTCAGAATGTCCCACGAAGGGTGGAGCCTGCCCCTGAGCTCGCCCCCTCTGGACAGAAGCCCAAGCCTTCCACACCCTCTGACAAGGCAGCCCGGTTCCCACCTGCTGTCCTGAGGGTGTAAGCAACAGTGCAACTGTACCCTCTCAAAAGGGTCACACACACTCACACACACAGTCCCAGGTGGGCACTGAATCCTACACATGGCCCAACTTCCTGCACCCAAAGCCAGGAAGGGGAACGTGGTCCCAGCAGACCCAGAGGGGCAGGCAAATGCCTCGGTGCCTTCTCCACGCGCTCCAGCCTTTTCACTCGATGCACACGAATGTCAGGCACACTTGAGGAAGGACAGCCACTTTAGCTCCTGTGATTGATAGCCAGGTCTCAGGCTGCCAGCAGCCTCTGGTCAACAGGGAGCCAGAGCTGTTATTCCGAGTTGATAGATGCTATGGGGATGGACGCCAGCTCTGCCGGAGTGGGCGGGCCACTTCTGGAGGAAGGGTCTGGGTGGTGCACTGCCCTGGCCTTTCCCAGGCAACGGGGTCCGCCTTCCCAGAGAAGACAAGAGGAGAGGGGTCGGGCTCAAGGCCTGTGAAACTGCTGTAGGAAGGAGCAACACCTGCTGCGAAGAATCAACAGGGAATTCTGGTCAGGAAGGGAGCCACGTGGAGCACGTGACTACCAGGTGTCCATACTGTGCTGGGCATCTCACACGGGTGCTTTCATCCTCACAACCAAGCCGGACAAGATACTGACTCTGTTTAAATCAAGACGGGCTAGGTTGCACTGCAGCAACAAACACCCCCGAATCTCGGTGGCTTTGGGGACAGAGACATTTCGCGCTTACGCTACATGCGCTGTGGGTTAGTTGGTGGTTGCGGGGGGTGGGGGGTGGGGCAGAGTACTCTTCTCACTTGTCACTCCCAGGGACCCAGATGACAGAGTAGTCGCCATGTCACCAGTCACCATGCCAATGGGAAAAGAGAGAACGCTCTGGAAAGTGGCACTGCCAATTCAGTGCTTGGCCTTAGAAAGACGCACATCACTTCTGTCCCCGTCTCCTTAGCTAAAACGAGTCACGTGGCTTCGTTCACCGGGACAGCACACCAGAGGTGCGATCCTGCCATGTGCCCTATTAGTTTTGTAATTTACAGATAAGAAAATAGCAGCTCAGAGATGAATGGTAATGACAACAGTACTACTACCAATAAGTCATAGTGACTGAGCACTTACTATGTACTAGACACTGGTCTGAGTGCTTTTTTCAGGCTGGGACCCCGGGCAGGGAGATGTGGGAATGACTCCCTGTAATGACCCCCAGCCATACACCCAGCCCAGCAGACGCAGCCACAGATTGTTGGCGCCCCCTTTTCGGCCCAGGACCCCCTCTTCTGAGTGTGAGCTCCACGAATCAAGTGAGATAGGCCAACAGGCACACCCAGGAGCTCAGTCATTTTTACTGAGAAGACAACACGAAAGTGAAGGCAAGACACAAAAGACGACAATCCCCAGGAATCACAGCCCCGACACAGACGTTCTCATGGCGGGGGGTGGGGGGGGGGGGGGGGGGGGGGGTGAGGGGGTCAGGAGGTGGTGGGCAGGAACACTGTCCTAAGGAGGCAAAAACTGGTTCTTGGCAGACAGAACAAAATCTTGCTTGTTTTAGGTACAAAGCACAGACATACATACAGAACACAGACAGACTTATAGCGTATCTGGTATTAAAATTTATGGCGGGGAGGGGGGTGGAGTGCAATTAGGAACAAAAGGTCCAAAAAGGTTTGTGGGGGTAAGTGATAAGGTTGAGAGGCACTGCAAACACAATGACTATTTTCACTTTGGCTTATTATTTTCAGCTTTTATCCCAAAACAAACATTTTACATTGTTGCAACCATAGAACATAATTTCACATTGTTTTTACCATTCACAGAGTTTGCATGCTCCTATCCTTCATTCACCACTGAACACATATTGATCAGGGGTCTCCTGCGCGCAGACACTGGGATGAACCGGTTGGTTTATCCCAGCGTCTCTGGGGTTGTCAGCTGTAATTTTTAATGTCCGTGAAGTATATAAGCACCATGACTTACTAATTCATTCATCCCTAGTTTTGCATCTGTAGCCAACGAACAAATAACGTCTTTGCTGTGGTATATTATGAATCACTGTATTCTCTTGAGATAAAAATCTTTGGAGAAGAATTACAGATGTGTGACGTCATACTGTCATAGAAGCTCTGGTTACCATGCTTAATGAAACCACCGCTGCAACAAAGAGGCTTCTTTCAGCTAAGGGAGGAGTGGCTCAGACGCCTCCAAATTCGACAGGGAAGGGTCGAGAGAAGCTGCCACCTGGCTTCCACTGCCGCATCCTGCTGCCCCTCAGCTCAGTGGGGCTGCCTGGACTGTCTCTGGCCCCCGAGGCTGGGGGTCTGCAAGCCCAGCTATTGCTGCAGACGGGAGCGGGCCAATGAAATGGACATCCCTGGTCTCACCACAGAGGGGACAAAGAACTTGGTGCTCAGGTTCGCCCATTTGTTGAAATCACTTGTTTCCTTTCATTTATCCAGAGCGAGACAGAGAGAAACAAGCAGGGGCAGAGAACAGCCCCCGTACAAAGCAAACATCGCCTCCTGGTCCTGGGTTCCTCCCTCTTCAGCAGGACTGGCCGGGCCCTTGGCAAACAGAGGGAGGCTGGGGGCCTGGAGGGAGGCTGTCTCTCTTCCTGTCTGGTCCCCTGAAAGAGTCACAGAGGCCCACAGATGGAGTCATTAAAAGCACTGTGGCCTAGATATCACTTTCAGTGAGCCACCTGGAGTGACAGCCTGGGAGGAAAATGCACACGCAGAACAGGACAGAAGGAAAAACAAAAAACAAAAAACGTCAAAGCACCGGCTACTTGTTCATGGATTTCCTTCTCCCTGTGCTCTAGAAGCTTTGTTCTACCCCAGGCTGCCAGGGCTGCTGTCGAACCAGAATGGGAATGTGCCTCAATTGCTAAAGCCCAAGACACAGCTCTGTTTCTCCCCTCCCATGGAGAGGGAGGAAGGCAGGGGAGTGTAGCTGGAAAGCACTTTGGTAAGAACTTTCAAAATGACAAAAGCCCTCTGCCCCAGCCTCTCCACGCCCAGCACATTCCCTCTTGGCTGCAAGCAAAAGGCTGGAAACAGGCTCAATATTCACAGGCAAGAGGCCCAGTTAAAGAAATGGTGGTTCATTCACACAATGGAGTACTACAGAACTATATATATAAAAAAATAAGCAACTGGCTTTCTCTGCTACAACGAGAAGTGCTATGAATAGGATGCCATCTCTTACATCTGTTAAAAACCGACTACCTAGTCATACACATAGACACATAATACATACACACACACCTGCTGGGGTTGCAGACTGTCTCTGGTAGGCTGGGTGAGAAATGGGTTGGTAGCTACCGCTGCGGAGGAGGGCGGGGAGGCTGTCCCCACCGCACACACCCCTGAACCTGCCGGACACTGTGCCAGATGCAGGGTCACTTTTTTTTTTTTTTTTTTTTTTTCGTTGGAGGCGGGGATCATGCCACGCAGCATGTGGGATCTTAGTTCCCCGGCCAGGGGTCGAACCTGTGCCCCGTGCAGTGCTGAGTCCTAACCACTGGACCACCAGGGAAGGCCCGGGGTCACTTTTTTTCGAACCTGGCTGTGAGCGAGCTTTTGCACCAGGCCCTGTACATGCCTTCTTCCGTTTCATCCTTACGGCACCTCTTTTGAGGCATCACGGTCCCTATTGTACAGGTGGGCAAACTGAGGCTCAGAGAAGGTAAGAAATGCGCACACATCCTCAGTATTCAAAGCTGTTTTGCTCCAAAGTCCCTGCTCGAAAGGCATGACGTGGGCCGTTTAGAAAGAAGAACCACCTTCCTGGCTGCAAACGCCGTGTGTGCCTGAACAGGAGATGCTGTTTTTAATGAAAAACACTCGATTTCCCAAGTGTCTCGCTGCCACTTAGCAAACCTGAGTCTGCCTTCCTGGGACTCAGGAAAGGAGGAAGGGTGTGGAAGTGGGCCTCCCCGCCTGCCAGGCCCTGTGCCACCGTGAAGAGCTCACACTACATCCAACAGCACGTAACTTGAGGACACAGACCAGGCCTGCATTACAAGCTCTCTCTCAGGCGCCTGCCTTCCTCCCTGCCTGGGGAACAGGGATGTCGGTCTGGCACCTCCCTGCTTGCTGGCACTGCCACCTCTATACTGCGAGGCTTGTGCTGGGTATTCAAATGCTCGGTGCCTCGGTTTCCACATTTGTAAAATGGACGTGAAAATAATCACACCGACTTCGCAGGATTGCCAAGGGACTAAAAGGGGAAAACAGATGAACAGAGCTGGGCTCAGGGCCCACACCCAGGCCCCAGCTTGCAAGGGCTTTGCCTAGCACACCTGTTCTCAAATGGTTTGGTCTCAGGATCTTTTTACAGTTTGAAAACGATTGAGGACCCTAAGGGGCTTCTCTTACGTGGTTTAACCTATTGATATTTATCACAGACAAAATTAAAACGGAGACAAAATTGAAATGTATACTAGTTACCTGAAGAACAATAATAAACTCATTATATGTTAGCATAAATAACAGTTGTTTTTCATAAATCTAGTTTCCAAAAAAATATTTATTTTATTGAGAATAGTAGCCAGACTCTCTAACTGCTTCTGCATTCAATTTGTTGTAAAATGTCGTGTTTTTTTTTTTAAATTGGAGTATAGCTGATTTACAATATTGTGTTAGTTTCAGGTGTACAGCAAAGTGATTGTTATATATATATTTTTAGATTACTTTCCATCATAGGTTATTACAAGATCCTGAATAGAATTCCCAGTGCTAAAAAGTAAATCCTTATTGCTTACCTATTTTATATATAGTAGTGAGTAAGTGTTAATCCCATACTCCTAAACATTGTAAAATGTTTTCATTGAAGACTAGAAGAAAATCCAGCCTCATACAGACAGGGAGTTGGAAAAGGGAACAGATTTTAAAAGCCTTTTCAGATCATTTTGGATATTCCTCTTTTTTTTTGCGGTACGCGGGCCTCTCACTGCCGCGGCCTCTCCCGTTGCGGAGCACAGGCTCCGGATGCGCAGGCTCAGCGGCCGTGGCTCACGGGCCCAGCCGCTCCGCGGCATGTGGGATCTTCCAGGACCGGGGCACGAACCCGCGTCCCCTGCATCGGCAGGCGGACTCTCAACCACCAGGGAAGCCCTAGGATAATCCTCTTTGACAAAACACTAAGACTTGTCAAGCACCAGTTTCTTAAACATTAGCTGCAGTGTGGGACCTGAGCCCGTGTGGTGCACTTGTGTACTCCATGACCTTCCCGTCTCCTGGTCTGTCTTGCACTCTGGCTCACTTATCCATGCTTGATTTAGTAACTTCATGCAATGGTCACCTGGAAAACACTGGGTCATGAGGTTATGCACATGGAGGGAATGGGTGAAAAAGGCAAATAATATCTGGGTGTTACTATGAAAACAGTTTTGACTCCGTGGACTCCGAAAAAATCCCAGGGACCCGCCGGGACCACACTGTGAGAACAGTGGGTTAGCAAAACTTCCTCATCCTCCACACATTAACCATATTTTTTTAAAAGGACTCGAAAAAGAAACTGCCGTGGAAAGTGAAGGGCTGTGAGAGTGGAATCACCTGCCCGGAGGGAGGGTCTTGGCCCCTCCCCAGCTTGCATGGATGTGTGGACACAGGAGCTGGTGCCCTCTGATCCCCGCTGGCCAGCCTCCCCTCGAAGAACCCAGCCTGCTCTGCCCCTCCCTCCATCACCAGATGCTTTCTTCTCGCCACAGGACCCCTCATTTTCCCCCAAATAACAGACCTCGGTGGTTTGCAGAGGGCAGCGCCTGAGAATACAAACTACAGGGGCCGCGCATGGGCTACTGCCCTTGGGCTTCGCAGTTGATGATTCTTGGTCTCTTGAAATTACATATGTAACATGTATTTACAGCCAAATACATGGGTGCCCAGAAACTGCAACTCATTCATACATACATTTTCAGCGTATCGTTCAGCCACCAAGTTCCATTAAATCCTCCTTCCCGGGTCCCTTGTGTGGCTAGTCCTGCGTCGAAACAAGGTGAGGACTTCACAGCTGGGGAATGGGCTATGAACAGGCCCTGTCCCCAGCCTCTCCCACTCCAGGCAATCCAGTCTTCACTTTTGACCACCATTCTCTCCTGCTCAAAAGCTTCAAGGAGGCTTGGACATCCAAGCCCTGTGCAATCTGATCCCCAGCCCCTCTCCCCCACCACTAGCTGGACTTTCTAGCCCTCCCATCCCCACTCCCTCTCTCCATAAGCCCTCTCTTTTCATGCTCACACCCTCCCCTGGACTTGACATCTGTCTGGCGTGTACAGGGCCTCGTACATAGTAGATACTGAAAAAATTAACCTGACAAGGAATTTCTGAGCACCTACCATGTGCTGGGCCCTGTGCTATGCACCAGGAACATGGCAGAGAGTAAAGAGAACATATTTGTCTTGTCTCCTGCAATTAACATTCTAATACCCGTTGGCCCTTTGCTGAGGTGCTGTGAGGGTTCTTCTCTAGTCCAGCATTATTTATTCCTTCAGGGCACCGGGTATTCTGCCTTTATTTTTATTTTCAACTCATCGAGGACACTATTCTGTGTCATCTTTGCTGCCTGGATTATATTAGATCGATAATATTGCTGAATGGGAAGTAGATTAACCACAAATACCCACTGGAATACGAATCAAAAAGATCCACGCGAGAGGTCCTCAGTGTCTGCTGTGTTAACCTGCAATATGATTGGTATGTTTCATATTTAAGTATTTTAAATTCTGGATGGGAAAGAGCAACCCTCATCCCTGTCCTACACGCTGTTCTGCAAATCACAGTAATCAAACTGGAGGCGCTGGCCTCGAGCACCCTGAGGGGGTGGTTAGGCGCTAAGGTCCTGGTCTCAAGTCCCAGCACTGCTGTTTCTACCTGTATGACTGGGCCAAGGTACTTATATTCTCTGAGCCTCAGTTTTACTCATCTGGAAAATGGGGCGGGTGGAATAAGTGTCAATGTGCTATCCTGAGAATTAAATGAGAAGGTCCATGTAAAGACCCCAGTATGGTGGGACACACACAATTCACTCTATTCATGAAACCTGCTGTTATCAATACTGTTGCTGTTGTAGCCCCTGCTGGCACAAGCCCTTGGCAGGAAAATTCAAGGATGGCACCCTGATCTCCACCCCTGGTCTTACTCCTGTGACCATGCTACCTACATAGCAAAGGGATTTGCAGATATAATTAATGATGCTACTAACTAATCAGGTGGCCTTAGAATAGGGAGATGCTCTGAGTGGGCCTGACTTAATCACATGAGCTCTTTAAAGCAGAGTTTTCTTCAGCTGATTGCAGAAGTTGATGTCAGAGATCTGAAGCAGGAAAGGATCTGACGCTCCACTGCTGCTTAGAGATGGGGTGGGGTGGGGGGTATCTGGTTTGGAATGCAGCAGCCTGCAGGAGCCAAGATCAGCACCTAGCTAGCTGACAGCCAGGGAAGAGAGAGGGACCTCAGTCCTACAACCACCAAGAACTTGATTCTCCCAACAACCTGAATGAGTCTGGAAGCAGATTCTCCCCCAGAGCCTCAGGATAAGAGCCCAGTACAGCTGGTACTTGACCTTGGACTTGTGACAGCCTAAGCAGAGAACCCAGTTGAGCCAGCCCAGGTTTCTGACCTACAGAACTGTGAGCTAATAAATAGGTATTGTTTAAGCCACTAAGTTAGTGGTGATCCATCAGGCCACAACAGAAGCTAACGTAAGCCCTGCTTGGCCTCTGGCCATAAGGCATATAAATTAACAACATACCAGGTGCTTGTCCATAAGGGCTCGGGGATGGCACCTTCTGCATCCTTAATGCTGCATGGGTGATGCTCTAGGGCAGGGTCTGTCTGATCCATCTCTACCTCTAGCACTCAGCAGTGTGGCTATCACACTGTAGGGTCTCAATAATTTCATTTAACAAAATTTCAACTTCCTGAGCAGTCCGGAACAGAATGGCTTACGTAAGCTCCCCAGATTGGCTTCATAATCTCATGACCAGCCAATCATAACGTGTTCAGGTGCACTAACCTGGACAAATCCCAGCAAAGGCCTCTTTTCTCCCTAGAGGAAAACTATATAGACACGGCAAGCAGTTCACAGGAAGCCACCCAGCACCCAGGGTAGGGGTGTGTCCATGTGCAAATGAGTCTCGCTTTACACACCCACCGACACCACCGTCAGTCCCTGCCTTGGCCCGTGGCAGCCTCCCAGGGATCAGCTGGCCAGCCAAACCCTGACATTTTGCTTGTAATTGTACCTTCCTGTAAAAAGTCCTAGTTGGAGCAGTAAAAATAGCAGCTGCAACTTCCTGCAACACGGACAGACCATTTGATCCTGGTGCCTGAAACAAAACCTGGAGACTCGACCTCACTCTGACTCCACAAGCCCCTGCAGGCTGGGCTGGGGGTGGCAGTGGGGTGGGACCCAGAAAGGGCAGCCCACTCGGCCCCTGCTCTCACCGACTGCCCTCGAGCCAGCTCCTGAGTGAGGTGCTCCCCTCACTCCCTTCATGAAAGACCCAACTCTCAGAACCATGGGACGCCTAACAAATGCAAAGATGTGCCTGCAGCCAACGTCTCAGCCTTCTCTCCTCCTGCCCACTGGCTGCAGAGGTACAAAGGCAGGATGCCTCCCGACCAAAGCCCTCTGTCCACCTGCTTGTTCGTCCACTGCTATCACCGCCCCCCCCCCCCGCCATGTCTGTCCACCTTCCTGTCTGTGGCCTAGTCCCCC
>RJWK010022258.1:0-14794 GCA_004363435.1 Platanista minor | reverse complement strand
CGCTGTGTGAGAGCCCACCTGGGGAAGGACAGGAGAGCATAGCTATATATACCCCAGGTACCTGAATCCCAGCAGTGATGAATTCCTCCAGGGGCCCAGCCAGCTCCCTGGCTCCTGCATCATGGGGCCTCAGGCCACCCAGGGACCACATGGGCCTGGTTTTCCTTGGCCCTGATCCCACCTTTCCTTTATCGATCCCCACAGCTTCCCCTCCTTCTGTCTCCAAATCAAGTACAAGGGCCCCTTTGTCAATCTTTTGCTTATTTTAAAGCCTCCTGTTACAAGAAAACAGACAAGGACCCCCAAAGTAACAAACACGGAAATACACAAAGTTCTAGGAGCCCCAGCCTTTGGTCTCTACCAACAGATAAATGGGGGATCAAGTCTGTGGTGACCAATGTCCCTTTCTGAGCCTGTCCCTAGACCAGCTAGAGAACCAGCTAGAGAACTTTCTCTGCCCTCCTGGCTCATTTCTTTGACTTGGCTGGGTGAGGCCCTCCCCATCTCAGGGATGCAAGGCAGACGTCCCACCTAAAGCCAGCCCAGTCCCTCCCCTGGACACACCGGCTGTTTAGAAACACTCATATCCATTCAAATGTTCCAGGCTCCAGACATCTGCCTTTCACTAGTAAAACCCATGATGTCTGCAGACCTTTACAGCATATAATGAACTTTCAGGAATGTTTTCCCATGCCCAAAACGCAGCAGCCTGGCAGGGGGCAGGGCGGGGATTAAAAGGACCTCATTTCACAGATGAGTACACAGGGCAAAGCCTTCGCTGAGTCCCCAGCCACGGTCAGACCAGCGAGAGGCAGCGCTCGCTAAACCTTGATGCTCTGGAAAAAAACGATGGATTACAATAAAAAGAGAAAGCCTGAATAAACTGGATCACTTTTTTTTTTTTTTTTTTTAAGGAATAATGAGATCCTTTTCCCCCATCACATTAGCTAAAAGGGGAAATGTGGATAATAACAAGTGTGGTGAGGACGTGGGGAAGTGGGCTCCCAGACACCATCAATGGGAGAGAAAACGGGCTTATTAGTCTTTGCAAACGGCACTTGGTTTTGACAATGAAAATTTAAAGACCAGAAAGACGTATGATCAAGGATGTGCATGACTTCATGGATTGTACGGGGGGAAGAAAAATCAGACACAACGGAAACGCCTCCTGTTAGGAGGCTGTGAGCTGAAAGATGGTGGTCTGGCCGCACCGTGGAATATTACACTGCTAGGAAAAGCGAAAGAGATCCACCACACAGTACGTGATAGACACTGTGGAGTACTGAGTGTGATCCAAATTACATAAGCACAAAATCTGTATGTGAAAAGGGGGACGAGAACAGTATGCCCCAAACTGCTGACAGATACCAAGGATGGGGCCACTTTCATACCATGCTCCATTTCTTCTTACATTGTTTGTTTATAAAGGGAACCTACTGATGTATGATTGAAATTAAAGACAATAAAACAACTTAAAAGGAACATGTTTTCCTTAGGCTCCCTATGCATCAGAAGATTCCAGAATGGAATGGCTGCAGCCTATCTCTGGGTCTCATCTCAACCCCCTCCCCAGCCCACGATGTTCCCAGCCTGTGCACTTGCCGGGCACCCCCTTCCTCAGATCGTCCCACGGCTGCCTCTTGCCGTCTTGGAGGTCTCGGCTCAAATGTCACCAACCCAGAGCCCCCTCATCTAAGCAGATGCCCCACCTTGATCCTTTTCCTCACACCTCCCCGTTCGCTTTCTGCAGCCCAACCACAGCTCTATTTATTCTATCCATCTGTGGTCTGCCTCCCCCAGTTGAATGGGGGCCCCAGGATGGTGGGGACCTTGCCTCGTTCTCTGCTGCATCGCAGGGCCTGGCAGAAAAACAGACGGCAAAAAACATTTGTTGGCCACATTAGGAATCGAGACACAGACGACAGTCCATTTCCTCACGTGTCCAGTGGCTCTGGCCACGCCACTCACAGCCTAGCGCTGACCCATAACCACCTGACTACTTGTCTGTCTCCCAGGCCAGAGGCCGAGCTTGCAAGTACAGACCCTCTTTGAACCTGACTTTCCCTTCCCAGTTTCTTGTCTAGGGTGAGCCATTCAGAAGGTGCTGAATAAACGTCTTGTTGCCTGAATGGAGCTGTACATCTCGTTCCCTCGGATTTCCAAAGCCACAAACAATACAGGTGCTCACGGGTTAAGGGACTTGCTGCCCAGGGTCTCGCAAGCCCAGCTGGGATGCAGCAGAACTTGAACTCTGGATGCAGGATGCAATCGCCATGGCTTTCTAGAAAAAGAGCTCCTCCATCTCTTGGCCCTCACTCCTGCCCAGACAGATCTGACCTGGCCAACTGCAAATGTGGCAGGCAGCTAGCTCATCCTGGGGTTTGAATGAGCCAAGCCTTTCTTATCTTAATTAGGAAATTAATTTCTTTCAGCCTAGATTGATCTGTGGTCAGCCTCTCCCTGGGGGCCCAACAGGAGCAGGCAGAAAATAAGCAAGTCTGAGTTTGAGTTTCCACCCTATCCCCGCATCCTACTCTGACAGGCGGGCAGCTGACAGTCCAAGGTGACTTCCTGGCAGACAGAGGTGGGTGGGGAGCGACAAAGGGGTCCTCCCTTCGGCAGCCGCTGAGACAGTTCTCCCACGGCCCTGCTCAGCCCCCGCCTACCGCCTCCTCGCAGGAGGAGCCATCAGACTGGTCTTGCAGGCGCCTCCTTGGCAAAGTGCTGCGTGCAGAAGGCAGGGAGCCTGGCATCCTCCTCTGTCCCCCTGGGCTCCCTCAAGATCCCTCTTGCCCCCTAGGAAGTCTCTGTCCATCTCTCCTTTCAGAGGTGGCCCTAGGCTCTATGCCCAGGGGACACTCTGCAGGCGAGGTCTCACCCCATCTGTTCCAGGCTGGGTTGGGGGGGGGTGTGTGTGTGTGTGTCAATTTAAGTGCTCCCACACCTGGGCCCCAAACTCCAAGGCAGTGGACAGAGGCAGGGGACCGAGGGAGGAGAGAGCCCTGTCCTTCTGGAGTTACTGGGAAAGCCTGACTCAGTTTCCACTCACCAAGAAAGGAAAGGAAATGGGGCGCCTGCCTACTACACCACTTTCATTCTACAGGTGGAAAAATGAGGGCCCAGAGACGGAAGGCCACCTGCCCAAAGGCCCACAGCACCCATCAGAGGCGGAGCTGGAGCTAGGAGGCCAGATTCCTGCCTTCTAATTCAGCCCCTCTGCACTCTACCGGCCACCTCTCCTTCTTCCTGCCCAAGAGAGCTATGCAAGTAACTCAAGCCTTATAAAACTACTTAATACCAGAGGACACAAGACCTTTTGAGATTTTACAGAAAGACATTTAGTAGAAGCATTGTACTGAAGAACATCCACCCATTTTACAGAAGAGCAAATCGAGGCCCATAGAGGTAAGGGGACCTACAGGAAGTCACACAGCCAGGTAGGAGCAGAGCAGGACTCCCAGACCCCCACTTAAGTGCTCTTTCTGATGACACGGTCCAAGTGTGAGGGTTCCATCTGTGGTATAGCTGGTGAAGAAGTGCAGCTGGCCTTGGGCCTCAGTCACGCTGAAACAAGGTGGGACCCAGAGAGCCTCATCTAAACTCTGTCCCAGAGGTGCAGGAGACCATCATTGGGGGAGAGAATGGCTTGGGAGATTTTTATGTATTTGCAGAAAATACAGTGAAATTTCCCAACTAAGCTGGATTTCTGAGACCACAGAGCTGGCACTTCTCAAAACAGGTTAGTGAGCCACAGACGCCTACCATTTTTCATCCAAAAGGTCAGTGACAGGGCTGGGAAGGAAAGGTTTAGCAGTAAGAAAGAACAGCATCTACTGGCACCAGAGGGAGGGGGCAGGGTAGGTGCGGGTGGCTGGGGCCCCAGGAGAGGGCTGACCACAGACACATAAGCAACATCTGAACCTGAGTCCAGTTCAAAGAGCCCATGCTCTTCCCCCCCCCCCAACCCCCAACCTGGTGAAGAGACTTAATAACAGGGAACCCTCCCATCCCTGAGCCCTCTCTCTGCCCTCCATCCCACAATCCCCCCTCCATGCTCCTAACAGCTAAGGGACCTGGAGTAAGTCTGGCAAGGCGAGTGCCTGAAGGTGACAGGTATCAGCTTTAGCTACATATTAGATTGGGGTGGGAGCAGTGCTGCTCAGGGGCCAGATGGTCTAGGAAAGGGAACGGAACCTACAGGGGAGGCTGGGCTGACTTCCATCACCTGGGGACAGACCCAGATTCCGAAGGGAAAAGGCCTGCTGGGATGCTGTGAGTAAAAGCTGTGGATGCATACACTCTCCCCACCCCCGCCCCCAGCTGTCCCAACTAAGTGTTTTCTGGCTGGGAAAACGCTTCCACAGCCCTGGTTGCCTAAGGCAATTCAATTATGAAATTTACCACATTAGATGAAAAGGAGCATCTCAGTCAGCCAATTCATTTGTGTCTGGCCACTCTGTTTTCCTGTACCAGCTCTGCTAGCCGCCTCCTTTTTTCAGGCCACACCCACACTGAGGGCTGGTGGGACTAAGGGCTCAGGCGATGGGCTGGTCCTTGGGGCTGGTGGGGTGGGGTCTCCCATGATCCCCTGAGCAGATCGGCTGTATCCAGAAGCCACCCATCTTCCCGGGAGAATCCTGAGCCAGACCACCACAGTCCCAGGTGAACCTTTCCATCACCTCCCACTTGCATGCTCTCTGCCCTCAACCTGCACCTGCCTGGAGGCTGGCAATGAAGCGGCCTCTGGGAGAAGTGTGAGTGGGTGGGGGGAGGTGGTAGCCCACCACATGCCTTTCTCATCTTTACTTAATCAAGGCATCCTCTCTCCAGGAAGCCTTCACCACCCGCGCACCTCCTGTGTCCCCTCAGCTCCCCTTGCTGCCTTTGTCACTGGGGTACTGTGCACACGTCGATGTGTCAGAGCCTCTAACCCACATGGCTGCCAGCACACCTGGTCCAGGAACTCCCCGAAGGCAGGGTCCCAATCAAGCCCCTTCAAACCATGAATCAATTAATCGATTAACGAATGAATGAACAAACCATCACTCCCTTTGACCCCCCCACCCCCACCCCACATCGTGCATCACGGTAATAAATGGGAAGAACCAAGCCTGCTTTCGCTGCAGACCAGGAAGTCCAAGGCCCGGGTAATAGTCCTCTTGCTTCCTGCTCTCCTCTCCCACACTGAGCGCCCGCAGATTTAAGATGCTAGTAAGGGGCATCAGGCTGCAGAAGCCGCCTCTGAGGTGGAGTGTGCCACTCGACCGAGGCTCCTCTCTCTGCACCGCATACATAAATCCGGCTGCAGCCTGAGCCCCGGGAGGAAGGTCTCTACCATTTCTCTCCACCTTCCTTTGAGTAACCTGCATGGAGTCACTTCCTGACAAAGGGGATGGCTCAAGGCGGAGATAGTTGCCGGACACAGAAGACTGATTCCGTCATCCTCCAAAGGCACGGCTTGGGGACTCAAGGACCCCGTGTTAGAAGGACACCAAACCTGCCCCCGGTGGGGTGGACCTTGGGTCCTACTCCTCCCCAGTCCCCAAATGCAAACCTTCACCAACACCCCCTTAGCAATCCTAGCAGCACACCTGAGCTCAAAGAGCATTGATCCCACCTGTGAATGGTCAGACTGAGGCCCAGGGTCCCAAACGGCCTGAACCAAGTCAGAGTCACCAGAGTCTGGCCTGTGATCAGACTGTGGGGTTCCTGCCTCCTCTCCCCCTGGCAACTTCCCTCCCTCAGTCACGCCACGAGAACCAGAGTGAAACCAAAAGGTCCAGACACCTGGCCTTCTCTGCCCTGACTCACCAGGGCGGGCCAAAGCTCAGGCTTTGAGCCTTCCCCCTGCCCAAAAGCAACCCAGCAGGACCAAGCGTGGCTGCGTTAAACCTGCGGGGGACCTGGGTCGGCCCCCACCCCACCCCCCTTTGTTAAGATCTCTATAAAGATTTCTCTGCTCAGAGACGGTGGAAATGAACTTTGGGTTCTTTGAAGCACCAGCATAAAAATGTATGGTGCCCCTGGGGGCACAGAGTCCCAACCAGAAAGCTTCTCAAGCAACCACGAAGGGGGAAAAGGAGTGGGGGGGCGTGCCCAAGTGCTGCGGGGTCCCGGAGCCAGGGCAAGATGGGGTGAACAGGACAGCTGGGGCCAGAGAAGGCTTGCTCTGGACCTGCTAGGGTGGCGGCCACCCTGGGGGGCAGGTGGGCGGGGCTTAGTACGGGTGACCATTCCTCTGCTGCTCCACAGCACTCTAAACAGAGACGAGGGACCCTGTCCGGTGGGACGTAAACGGCCGGGGCACTGGAGACTCCGGGCCGGGCTCGCGTGGACGACCTTTCCCTTGGTTAAACCCCTCGGCCCTCGCTCTGCACGTGGCAGGCAGCCATCTGGCCCTCGGCGTCAAGTGCGCGGGGACTTCGCCCGGCCCGCGGCGCAAAGCCGGGCTGTTCACATCCTCAACGACAGGCAGCCTCCTCTTTCCAGGATCGATAGTAATTATTTAAAAAGAGAGTCTGCGGACTCAGTGAATCAAGCACTCCCAGGGGTAAGAGATGCAGCTCCCGCGCGCAACATCCATTTGCAAAACAATTCATTCTCTCGCTCAGAGCTTTCAGAAAATACCCTCGCCGGGTGCCCCGGCACTCGCGAGGAGGTAGGAGCGGAGTTGGGGAGGGGACGGCTCTCTACAGACCTCCACTCCCCACCACTGTCCCCGACTCCAGCCCCCCGAGACCCCGAGGTGGCCAAGGCGGTTCCAGGGACTCGAGCCCCGCTGTGCTGCTCGCGGGGCACGCGGTCCCGCGAGGCTCACTCTGCCGGGGGCTCCCACGGCGGGGCGCGCAGGACCCGGCGCTCCCGGTCCCGGCCCGGGGTGGGGGGTGGTGACAAGTGCCAAAGCCGGCGGCCGGGCGCGCGGCTAGACCGGCCCGAGGACGGCGCCCCCAGCCCAGCCCGGGTACTCACCACTCGGGGCGTCGCCACCCGCCGCGCTCAGAGGCCCCTAGCCGCCCGCGCGAGGTTCCGCACCCCTCGCCGCCGCCGCTCCCCTCCCCCGGCTCCCGAAAGCCGCTGAGCGCGCTGCCGCTGCTGTACAGCCGGGTCGCCGCCAACAAACTAGTTTCTCCGGCCTTCCCGCCCCGCCTCCCGGCCCGAAGCCAATCAGAGGCGGCGCCGCTGTGACGGATGGGCATCCGAACCCGTAGTTAAGCCCGCAAGAGGAGAAAGGAGTGGGCGCTGGGCTTCCCCGGCACCGCGAGGGGGCGGGGGTGGGCAGGGAGAGAAAAAGGACTTCGACCAGATTCTTAAAGGGGCAGGCCCCTGCCCGCCCCCCGCGGCCGAAGTTTGCGAACAAAACCCGACTGTGTTCCAGAGCTTTCCGAAGGAGGGAGCTCTGTAGATTGCAGATGCGTCTTCTGTACCTGGCCTGCGGAAACACACCTTTAGTTGTGAAAGTGTTAAGGAAACCGTTTCTTTTTATTTTGAGCTCGTTTCAGTGTTTGGGATTTTCTTCAGCCACTGAACCCCATCTGTGCTTGGAACATGTGTTTTTCAGGGTACTTCAGCTCTCCTACCAGTGTCATTTCTCACTAAATTCCTTTGTAAGCCGACCTTCAAATATTCATTCATTCATTCATCCGTTCATTAATTCACTCCACAAACATTTGCTGGATGCCTGAGCGATGATGGGCTAGGCTCAGGGTGGGGAAAATTATCTATAATTTCTCCTTCTTGCTTTCTGGGTTTGCATCTCATTCCGCCACTTCAGGTTGCTGTGTATCCACCTTCATCTGTAACGTGGCGGGTGAAAAGTCCTCATCGGATTATCTGAGGGATTAAAGGAGACAAACTCCTATGACAAAGTAAGTGTGCAACAAATGTCCTTTCTCCTCCCTCCCGCTGAAAATGGATAATTCAGGTAGGATACAAAAAGGATGCAAAAAGCCCTGGTAAAGTACAGAAAATGGTAAGTGTTGTAAGAGCCAAGCATGGGGCGGGGAGAATTCCCAGGAAGCACAGTTCACACTGATGGGAGGTGCAAGGAAGTTTATTGGGGAGGTGACGCCACTGCACAAAAGATTTGGATGAGGTGTAGGATTTTGACTGGCGGAAACTGGGAAGGAGAGCCCATGGGTAGGAAGCTGTTTAGACTGGACAGAAGAGATTCCAGGCTTAAAAGTCTGTAAGATGACAGGGAAGACACTGGGCATTTTGGGGAGAAACAGCATGGTGTAGAGGAAAGGGTTTGAATCCCAGCCGTACCCTCAAGAGCTGTTTAGGACTGGAGGCAGAGTGCTCAGGCTCTCAGGGTGTTGGATTCTTACTGGTGAAAGGAAGATTCTAGAACCTATTTTGCAGGGTTATTGTAAAGATTAGATAAGAGCACGCATGTAATGAGCCTGGTACCTAATAAGCGCTCAATATAGATTTGTGTCTCCATTTGGCCTAGATCTGGAGATGGGTAAGACACGAGGCTTCTGTTAGTCAAGAGCAGTCTTGGCCAGAGGTAAGAAACTAGCCAAGTGTGCTGCTAAGGTGCCTTCCAAGGGGAAAAGGAGGCATCAAAATAATTGGTCCATTAAAGAAATGACACAGATCACATTTGTAATTTTAGCCTCCTGCCAATTTTCTAGAGCTTGAGTATTTATATAATTGTTAGTTGGATGAAGCTCCACATACCAAATTGATTCTTAGCAAGTTCATAACCATTGCTTATTATTCCATTGAGACTCTCTGTGAAATTATAAGTGCCAACCATCTAAAATCTGGTCCACATTATCATTTTTTCCCCTCCTCAACTCCAAGCTTAAATTAGGCACTGGAATAAATTAAAATTAAATGTAGGCAAGGGAACAAAATCAGACCGAGAACACTTGTTGACTCATTGAATTTAGATATGATTTGAAAGGAATGGAGAGGACGGAGCTTGCGTTGCCATCTGTCTCAGTTCTCGCTGTAGACCCTGGAGCACAACCACCGTCATGGCCCCTACCAGCCAGTGCTGTAATGACCCATGAACCTGTTAGTCCTCCCCACCACACAGGGAGTCCTGGGAGGGCACAGACCATGACAAGCTGTGTAGGCAACTTGGTTCCTCACACAAGTTGTGCACACAGTTTTGAAAAACTATGAATAAATCTCATCTCAGTTAGAATCAGATTTTGCAACATTATGACAGAGACCCTAAAATAACTGTGAATTTTAAAAAGACAGAAGCTTGTTTCTTGCTCATGAAAAATAAATCTAAAGTTAAGTAATCTATGACTAGTTGGCAACTTCACAGTTTGAAAGAGCATGGGCTCCTGTACTTCCATTCTGCCATCCTTAATGCTTGGTTTCCTTTTGCTGATGCCTCATGATTCAATATGGCTGCTGCAGCTCCAACTATAACATCTATCTTTCATACAGCAGGAAGGAATAAGAGTAGAAGAGCAGATGTGTGCCTCCCAACCGTTGTTAGCTCCACTGAAGCAAGCTGCAAAAGTCCCACATGATACTTCCATTTATATCTTATGTAGACGTTTATATGAGTACATTGCCTCTCCAAACAGAGTCAGGTTTCTTTTATCAAGAAAGAGGGAAGAAATTCCTAGTGTCAACGAACAGTCTTGGCCCGCACCTTTTTTTCCCCTCCTGGCATCGCCATCTGTCCAGTATTTCAGTAGTGCAGAATCTAAGGTCTTAGAAATTCTGAGATGATGTTCAGAATTCAATACATATTTGTTAATAGATGATTGAATTCTTGGTTCTTCTACCCCTCTGGATGTTCCTTTCCAGTCTCCTCTGTTGATTTCTCCTCACTTCCCAGATTTCCAAATACTGGAGTGCCTGGGAAGTGAGTGCAGATAAACAAAACGTCTTCCCTCTGTACACTCAGATCTAGGTGATTTCGTCCAGGCCCATGCCTTATGTTCAGATAAACATAAGACAGCTCCCATATCTGTACTCCCACCAAACTTCTCCAGGAACTTCAGGCCCGCAGGTGCATCTGCTTACTCAACACCTCAGCTTGGATGTCTAGGGACACCTCCTTACCTTAGCATGCCTCCATTGAGCTCCCGATGCACTACTTTGCAAAAGACATCCTGCTCCTTCAGTGGGCTTCCCTATCTCAGGAAAGGACAACTCAATCTTTTGCTCAGATAAAAAACCTTGGCACCATTCTGTTTTACCCTACCTCCAATCCGTGTCCAGTCCGAGCACTTCATATCACTTTATCTGCCACCACCAAGCTGGTCCAAACTACCATCATCTCTCCTCCTCTGGGCCATCTCAGCAGCCTCCTGAAGCATTTCCCATCTCTGCTGCCTAGAGTCCAGTCTCAAAAGCAGCCAGAGGACCCTTTTTATAATATAATCTGACTGTGTCCATTGCCCCTGCAAAATCCTCCAACGGCTCCCATCTCACTCAGAATGAAGGCCAAATTCTTCACATTGGCCAATAGGTTTGACCCCATCTGGCCTGGACCACCCCTCACACTTCATCTTCCACCGCCCTGCCCCTCACTCACTCTGCTCCAGGCCCACTGACCCCCCTTTTTTTCTTTATAAATTTATTTATTTTCTTTATTTACTTTTGGCTGTGTTGGGTCTTTGTTGCTGCATGCGGGCTTCCCGAGTGGCACAGTGGTTAAGAATCTGCCTGCCAATGCAGGGGACTCAGGTTCGAGCCCTGGCCCAGGAAGATCCCACATACCACAGAGCAACTAAGCCCGTGTGCCACAACTACTGAGCCCGCATGCCACAACTACTGAGCCTGCGCACCCAGAGCCTGTGCTCTGCAACAAGAGAAGCCCCCTTCAAACAAGCCAAGCCCACTCCCACTGCGGGAGCCTTTGCTGACTCTAGCCAGGAAGCTCTTCCCCGGATGTCCACGTGGTTCTCTCCTGGCTGCCTCAAGTTTCTGCTCAGATGGTACCTTCCCTAAGCCCTCGCTAACCACCTGCTTCAAAGTAACCACATTCCCCACGCTGGCAACGCCTAGCCCTCTCTATCTCCAAGGCACTTACTTCCGCCTGAAGTTACATATATATTATATACAGAGTGAGAGAAAGCTTGACAGAGAAGCAGCCTTGACATCTGGGAGCTGGCCCTGCACGCACAGCTAGGCTTTGCTGTTCTCCCGTTGAATGGAAACAATTTAGTAGGACGTCAGCATCAGACAAGGTCCCTCTGTGACCACAATGTGTCAAGACAAAAACAAGATCACTCCGTTATCACGTCTGAACGCAGCAAAACATGAGCATTGTCCAAGCCACAACATACCCAAATCTGTGTCTCCTGGGTAATAGGAGTGACTGCTGTTTCTTTATTAATTACAGCTTTGACCTCCATCTGGTCTCCCTCTTTTATATTTATTTATTTATTTATTATTTTGTGTGTGTGTGTGTGTGTGTGTGTGTGTGTGTGTGTGTGGTACGCGGGCCTCTCACTGCTGTGGCCTCTCCCGTTGCGGAGCACAGGCTCCGGACGCGCAGGCTCAGCGGCCATGGCTCACGGTCCCAGCCGCTCCGCGGCATGTGGGATCTTCCCGGACCGGGGCACGAACCCGTGTCCCCTGCATCGGCAGGCGGACTCCCAACCACTGCGCCACCAGGGAAGCCCTGGTCTCCCTCCTTTTAGATGAGATTTACTAAGGTACCCTGTCATAGACTCATCACTGCTTTCTGGCAGCACCCAATCCAGGTCCAAGCCTCACTTTCTTAGGCCCTCTCCCACACCACCCAGCCAAAGCCCAAATCCTGTTCTACCTTCTTCCTAACACCCTTGTGCTGAGGTGCCCTCGGTTCCCCTATGGTGTAGGCTCCTTTGTTGCAATAAGTAATAAACCAAACGTGTTCATCTATAGGTATCCCTGGTTGACGGTAGAAACACACAAATATTGGCAGTACAAACACATACGCGCGCGCACACACACACACACACACACACTCTTTATTTGGTGTGGGAGGATCTGATTGGCTGCCTGCTCTCCCAGGATGTAAGTTCCACGAGAACAAGGGTTTGTATTCACTGCTCCATTTCCAGACGTAGAACAGTGCCTGGCTCATAGGAGGCTCTCCATACATATGTATTCAATGAATTCAGAATGAATTGCAGGTAGTTTTAGGGGCAGTATTGGCCACCATTAAGTCAGTAGTTTCTGATCTCAGTGTTGGATAAATTCAATCAAATCTTCTATTTTTGGTCAAGCTTCCCCAAAATGGCGGGTCAGGTGGGGCCCGCCCAGGGCAAGGCTGTGGCAGGAGATGGCTTTGTCAGCTTTGGTTCCCAAGGGAGAGGCTGGGAGGTGACGACTGCCCTTCTGAGGGAGCAGCTGTGATCAAGGTCACTGGTGAGTCATCACTTCAGCTCTGGGTGCACATAGGAGCAGGGCAGGGCTGGGGCGGGCAGGGACAGAAGCTGTGGGAGGCAGGACGGTGTCCTGCCCTTGCCTGGTGGCAGTGTGGGCACTGCATGAGGAAGAAGCTTTCTGGATTTGCTGCTCCTTCTACCCCAAGATGCTGCAGCCACTTGCTGAGCTCCATTCGGCAGTACCCATGAAGCCCCTTCCCCAAAGGCACTCTCCCCTCACTGCCAGAAATGCCACCATTAGCTCTTTACTCGATACAAGAGGACACTCATGCTTCCGTACCAAGCAGCGCATCCTGGCGGTGTGGGAAGTGCAAGGAGGGTAATGGCTTTGGTCGGGCATGTGCAGAGCCATCAGGGAGGATGTTCAGACATCCAGGGCCCAGCAGTGGTAGAGCTGGACCAAGGGGGTGGGAATGAGTTGCAGGAAGGAAGCTAAGAGAACATCACAGAACAAATGCCTCCTTTGAGAAATGTTGCCCTGGGCCTGCCCTACTCCCTTCCTTCCCGCAAACCAGAGGCAAAACACAGCATGGAACAATGGTTCATAAACAACTGTTGAAGATGCAAAACAGTGTGGGGAGTGTGCAACCTTTGGGGCCCGAACTGGGAGAAATCAGAAAGGACGCTTGTCCACGCGTGGGTGTAAGTGAAGATGCCCTGGGAGGACGTGGTGAAAAGGAGCCCAGTGGCCCCCTGCGTGTGAGGAAGGGCGGTGGGGATGACGCAGGGCAGAGATGGAGACAGTACTGGATAGTTAGGGAGTTTGATTTCTGAGCCATGGGAATCTATCGCTTACCCCCCAAAAAGAAAAAAAAAATCATTTGAAAACCAGTCAGACCCCACGGGGTGAGCAGGAATCCACATCGGTCCCTCACTGTCTCCGGACCAACTTCCACAATGCAAGTGGTATCGGAAAAGCTAGCACCCTTCATCGCTAGGCTGTACTCAGCAGCCCAGCATCTGGAGCAGCTAAAGGAAGAGCTGCTTCACGCTGGAGCAGGTGCTGCAGGAGCGGCAGGCTGGGCTGCTGCCCCGCATCAGCATGAGAGCTGGCACATCGGTGCCTTCACATTTGAGTTGAGACAGTCCCAGAGAGCCCTGCACCAAACTTCCCAGCGTTAAAAAAAAAAAAAAAAAAGGCAGCCGCTTTACTTCTGTTTTCCAAATCTTATGCAGAATGTCTCTATGGCTCACCCTACCAAGAACTAAGCATGGAAGAAAATTCTGGAAAATAGAGACCTAAGTAGACACAGTTCAAATCCACCACAAGGTTTTAGCATCTCCTCTAAAAGCTCTTTTCCACCATCTAATCCCTGGTTAAGCTCCCTGTATCATCCTTATTCCTACATCATCTCCCCCAGTCCTCTGTTTGTTTCTTCCACTACATTGATTAAAACTTTTAATTATTCTGCATGTTGATTGGCTTAATGGTTTATCATGTGTTTCCATACTATTTGTCTATCAGCTTCCTAAAAGCAAGGACTGTGTGTTATTTACTTCTGAATTCTCAGGATCTAATGATGATGATGATAAACATAATAAAGGCAGTTACTTATATAGCTCAAAAAAACAAAACAAAACAAAACAGTCAGAGGGGACTTCCCTGGTGGTGCAGTGGTTAAGAATCTGCCTGCCAATGCAGGGAACACAGGTTCCATCCCTGGTTCAGGAAGATCCCACATGCTGCAGAGCCACGAAGCCCGTGTGCCACAACTACTGAAGCCTGTGTCCACTAGGACCTGCATGCCACAACTACTGAGCCCACGTGCTGCAACTACTGAAGCCCGTGCACCTAGAGCCCGTACTCCGCCACAGGAGAAGCCACCACAGTGAGAACCCCGTGCACCACAACAAAGAGTAGCCCCTACTTGCCGCAACTAGAGAAAGCCAGAGTGCAGCATCAAAGACCCAACACAGCCAAAAAACAAAAACAAAACCAGTCAGAAGCTTCAAAATGAAATAAAGCCCTGTATTTCTACGCACCGATTAGGATGGGAGAAGAGGGAGGATGATAAAGATTTGTGCTCTAGGTATACGGTCTGGGATTTTAGAAAAATATGTTCAGGTTTTCTTTGTATAATAAAAAATCATGTTTAACAGAAAGGGAGGAAGAAGAGAAGGGACGGAGGGACAGAGGGAAGGAAAAAGGGCATTTGGAGACAGCACAACCACCTGGGTTTGTATCCTGGCTCTGCCACTTACTGCGTGATCATGAGCGGGATATTTTGCCTCATCTGAGCCTCAGTTTCTTTATCAGTAAAGTGAGGATACTGCTACTGCTACTGCTGCTACTACTGCTGCTGCTGCTACTACTGCTGCTGCTGCTACTGCTGCTGCTACTGGTACTGCTGCTGCTACTGCTGCTGCTGCTACTACTGCTGCTGCTGCTGCTGCTGCTGCTACTGCTACTGCTGCTGCTACTGCTGCTGCTGCTATGA